>NW_004624815.1:9203463-9234451 GCF_000247695.1 Heterocephalus glaber
GATGGGTTTTCCTTTGTATTTAATTTGTTTTTTCTCTCTCACTGCTTGTAGAATTTTGTTCTTCTGTTGGATTTCTGGAATCCTAACTATGATATGCCTATGTGTAGATTTTTTTTTTTTAATCAAGGCTAGTTGGAGTCCTATATGCCTCTCTTATCTGTATGTCAAGTTCTTTTCCCCTGCTTGGGAAGTTTTCTGCCATCACTTGGGTGAATACTTTTTTATGTCATCTGCACTCTCTCATGTTTCTTCATTGACTCTGATCAGTCTTATGTTATTCTTTGCATCATCTACCAGCTGCTGGATTGATTTCTCGTGGTCCCTTACTATTTTATTTTATTTTATTTTTCAGTACCAGTTATTGAACTTAAGACCTTGCACTTGTCAGGCCAGTGGTGGAACCACTGAGCTAAATCCCTGGCCCAAGATCCCTTACTATTTTGAAACAATTTTCCTGGTCACTAATTGCAATTTTTATCTTCTGCATCTGAAATTCTGTCCTCATGTTGGTTCATTCTGCTGTGTAAACTTTCAATGAAGTTTTTAATATCCTTGAAATCTGTTTTCATCTGTTTTATGCATTGCATTTGTTTCCTATGTTGAGATTCCATCATGTTCCTCAGCTCCTCTATTTCTCTTTTTTCTTCAACCAACAGCCTTTATTTTTTGGCCCATAGCCATCCCTTCCTAAAACCACAGAGTCTTAAATCGAGTTTGGTCATTTAACCAAAGTTTCTGAAAAAGAACAAATGGAAAATAACATTGAATTCACAGACATCAATTGGGTCCTCAGGTACCAGTCCACATCTTTGTCCTGCTGTTGTCCCGGTCAGGTGACCAAAGGGCACAATCTTCAGTCTCTTTTTTACCACATCTCCTCAACCATTAGTGAGCTCTGACTTCTTGGAGATTCTAGAAAGTTTTACAGGGCTGTGGTGATGCTTCCAGTACTCATATTTCTTCTATATTTGTCCATGTTCACTTCTCCAGTACACTGGAAGCTTTGCAGAAAGTTGCAGCTTTCAAAACACCAGTAGTCCAGCGCTATCACACAGAACTTTCTCTCTTGGTACCTTCAACCTGGTCATGGAATCTCTGCAGACTGACTAGCCTCATCTTGCCTCAGAGAGGTGGGAGGAAAACAGCATCCATTCAAGTTGACATCTTTGGCTTGCAGGAAGTGAGGGTGAAGTGAAAGGAGGTTATTGTTTGGAAGGAGAGTCCCCTTCCATAAGAACATCAGGAATCTGGCCCTCTGGTGTCCTTTCTCTCCTTGGGAATCTGTGGCCCAGTAGGACCTTCTTTTTTTTGACCACTAGAACCTTCTGGAGGCTTACCAGGTCTCAGTCTTTTCAGGACTAAAAGCTGATCTAAGGCTGTGTGCTTCTGTGTCTTTTATAACACTGTTCTATAATATGACATGACATTATCGTTAAGCAAGTGAATGCAACAATTGGCTTTTTCTCTGGGTGGGTCTTCTCTACAAATATTTGTAGCTTTGTCCTTTTTTTTTTATTATTTAGGATTTCCTTTATTTCAGAGGGAGAGTCTTGCTGCACTGATTGTTGATATTCTCCTTCCTCTTCAGAAAGCTCCTCAGCTGCAATTTTCTGAAGTTGCTGAAGTTCCTATGTAGACAGTTCCTTTGAGTGTTCCTCCACCAGTTCCTTAACATCACCACTGTCTACCTGCAAGACTGTGGACTTTGCTATAGCAGCCCTTTTATCAGCACTGGCTGCTGATAAAATGTCTAGTCATGCTAAGAACCCCAGTTCTCACTTTAAAATTTTGAAACCACACCCTATTGGCACAAAATGTTTCACCATTATTATGCTTTGATGGATTATCCTTTACGAGATCGGCATTTATAGCCCTAGCTTTTTCACAAATTATAGATTCAGATAGGATATAACCTGTCATCAGCCTTTCATTTATCCACTCTAATAACAGCCTTTCTACCTGGTCTAATACTGTTGATCGAGACTTACTAATCTGAGTAACTCCTTTAGCTACACTAGCTTCTGTATACAAATCTTTTCTCTGTAAGATTGTTGAGATGGTGGATTTCGATGTGTTGTACATATTAGCGAGATTGGTAACACAAATGCCATTCTCATATTTCTCCACAATTTCCTTCTTCTTTTCAATTGTGATTGCTTTCCTGACCTTCACTTCCTTCCTTAGCTTCTTTTCTAGCTTTTTTGGGGGCCATTCTGATAGCAGTAATCGAAGCAATTATATAAAGCCCTGACTGAAATCATGTCCACAAACACCACATCTGGACTCAGACTGGCACTTACATAAAGTTTTCTGGCATCGAGTCTTTGTTTACAACCACACAAGCAGCTGGCACTCAGGAAGAAACTCAAGATGTTGGTCATTAAGTTAAAATTAAATTCTGGTGGTAACCCAAGTTTCTCTTATGTGAGGCTGGTCATAACTCGAGGGTCCACTGTGAGTAGAGCCAGGTGCTGTGGCACACACCTGTAATCCCACCTCTCAGGAAGCTGAGGCAGGAAGACAGCCTTGAGTTCAAAGCAGCCCTGGACTAAACGCGGATCCTGAGGCAGCAGCTGCAGTGGCAATGCCCCACTCCCAAGTCTCCTCTTTTTTTTTAATCTGTGTCCTCTCTAGATTTTTTAATCATGTCTTGCACTATGGGTGCAACCTCTGCTGTTATCTGAGAGATTATTTCTGATTTCATTTTTTCCAGATCCTCTTTTGTTGTCAGTTCAGGGAGTCCAGGTGGTTATCAGATTGTTACAACATGTTTCCCTTTGGGGTTGCTTTAGGTCTGGTTTTGATACTTGTTTACGTGTCTTGTCATTTCAGGGGTTGGGTATGCTGCTGGCAATTGCGCAGCTCACCTCCTCGGTACTGAGGGTGGTGGAATGGCAGCACAGAAGGCTCCTCCTCATCACTGGGGGCTGCTCTCTATTAATTCATGTTTTAAACTTGGAGCACTTGTAGAAAATTTTTCTTTTGTTGCTTTGGTTACATTTTCTTCTTTTTGGGGTCATTACATACCTTTCTTGGGTTTTTTTCCCCCCATAATTTATTTGTAAGGTTTTCCATTAATTTTTTTTTAACTCTATAAGTATTTGGGCATCTTTGATTGGGCCATCCTCTTGCTCTAATTTATTATGGATACCTTCTTTTCCCTTTCTCACAGTAATTCTGAGCCGAATTTGTTTTTCTCACTGAGTTGCACTTTGAGGGCTAACAATTTCAGTTTATACTCATTTTTTTCTGTATCTCAGGGAAGTATAATGCACATAAATTTCAGAGTTAGAGTCTTATTCTAATTGATGATGAAATTATTTTCTTTCTAGTATCTAGCATCATGAATTATAATTTAATAAACTGATTTTTTGTTTGGTTGAGGGAATTAGACGATTTTGTAAATGGAATATTTAGTTGAGTGTTAGGGAGGTGGATTTAGGGTAGAATGATATTCCTGGGTACAAAATATACTGAAATAAGGTTATCTTGGTGATCTACAAAAGGTGATTATGGAGGATGAAGGAAAGAAGAGTTCAGCAAAGTAAGATTGTACTTGAATATTATCATACCTATTCATAGACGTAACCCCCCCCCCAGCCCCCAATCAAACCCAGGGCTTTGTTCATGCCAGGCAACTGATCAGCCAGTGAGCCGCACCTTCAGCTCAGGAATATAATATTATTAATTATTAATATGTAATATAATAATATTATTATTAATATTTTAAAAATCAGTTCTTCATTTTTAAGAGATGAGGTTTCACTATGTTGCCCAGGCTGGCTTCAAACTCCTGAGTTCAATGACCCTTCTGCCTCAGTTTCTGGAGTAGCTGGGACTGCAGGCAGGCAGTACCATCCTTGGTGGTTCTCATTTTAAAAGTATTGTTAAATATCAAAGGCAGGACTCATTCTACCTCACGGTGTGTATCCCATTGCCAAGGGACACCTGAAAGGGATCTTTACCTATTCACCAGTCAAGTGTGGAGCTTGACTAATCTTGTCAGAGTCTATCTTGTTATTCCTTTCCCATTCCTAAAAGGAAAAGGAATAGTATTATTCGTCCATTTGTTCTCTTCAGATTTGCAGATACTTTTAAGAATTCTCAGGCTCTTTTATATCATCAGTACAGTAGGGAAGAGGCCATACTGGGTTAGGAACCGTGCCATACTGTGGATACCTTCTGCTCCAGAGTCTGACTTGGGCCTCAATATTTTGAGATTAAGAACATCTGTACATGGCTTTTTCCTAATTTGTTTGCTTCTGTGGAATATTTTAAGCTATCGCCAGACAGCTTTATCTTCCTGAGGTTTCTGAGTGTTACTTCCTTGTGTTTTTCTCTGACTTCTCTGTTTCCTAAATGTTAGCATTCACTGAGTTGCTGCCTTTTGCTGTGTCTTTCCTATGTTATTTCTCAGAGATTTACATCGCTCCCATGTTAATCATTACCTCTCTTTATGGTTAACCATGACCTAACCCTGGCCTCTGATTCTGGAATTTTCTCAAGTTGAATGAACATTTTCACTTGGTATATTGGTTTGCTAGGGCTGCTGTAACAAAGTTCCACAGACTGGGTAGCCAGAACAACAGAAGTATATTGTTCACAAGTTGGGCATGGTGGTGCATGTCTGTAATCCCAGTTACTCAAGAGGCTGAGGCAGGACAATCTCAAATTCAAAATAGTGAGACCTTATCTCCCTCCCAAAAAAAGAATTCTGAAATCAAGAGGCTAGTAGGGCATGTTCCTTCTGAGAATTGTGAGGAAAGGATCTGTTCCAGGTCTCTTGTCTTTTATATATTTGTCTTCATGTTCATATTACTTTCTTCTGCACACATGTCTGTCCAGATTTTTCCTCTTATAAAGACACAGTTGTGTTGGATTAGGATCCACCCTAATGACTTCATTTTTAACTTGATTCTATAAAGACCCTCTCTCCCAATGAGTTCCCATTCTGAGGTACTGGAGGTTAGGATTTCAATATATGAATTTTAGTGGGACAGAGTTCCATCTATAACACTTGGCTATGCACTCATGCTGCAAATATTCTTTGCTACATGTCAGGGACTAGTCTAGGTCCTGGCAATATAGATATATGAGGCTCAGTATCTTCCTTCTTGTTAAGTACAAAAGATAGGGATTAATAAGCAGGCGTTTGCACTACTATGCAATATGTGCTCTCATGAATAAGAGAATATTACAAGGACACTTCAGTGCAACACCTGTCCCTGACCTGGCTAAGGGATGGCATGTCAGGGGAAATGATGCTTATACAGTACCTTTCCTAATAGAATGCAATCACCCATAATTACTTGCACTGCTTCTGCACCACACCCTCAGTTACCCAACCCTGGACCCCACCACCTAGTTAATCTTTCCACACCACCACTTACATTAAGTGAGCATCACAACTGAAATATGTCTGTCTCATTGCTTAGACTCAGTCGGAATTAGTTTGATGGGCCATGCACAGATGTTTTTTCCAGAGGCATCTAATTCTTCATCAGTTCCTCTATTAAGGGAAACCGAGGCAGTAAAAATTGAGTTGAAATAATGGTATAGAAAAGAATGGAAGGAATGGTAAAGATACTTGTTTTGAGGTCCTGCTTGACATTAAATTAAAACATTATCTTTAAAATTGAAAGATAAGCCTGAGACTGTTCAAGTGAGTGTATTAATATTTACTCAATTGTCATTGTTATTAAGGGGGCGGGAAATATCCATTTTATTTAAATAGGCTGTGTACCAGGCAAAACAATGTAAATTTATGGAAATAATATAATGACAATTACAAATGGTAGTCCAAACTGTGTTCTCTGTGTTTATAGAAATACAGTGTGTTATCAGTATCAAAGAGAGTGTGGCATGTGATTATTCTAAATACTAAATATATAAGCATTACCAGAAAGTTTTATATGATGCTCCAGAGCATGCTTGGCTTATTAGACATGCCTAACTTATTAATCAGACTTTATTTAGACAAAAATCAAGACTTGTTTATCCTGAGCACATGAAGGATAGAGAGCACCTGGATGGCTCAGGCTGTCAGGGCTCCAATTTGTACTTGAAAGGGCACTTGTGGAGGATGTTTCTCCAAGTCTCAGTTGCAGCCAACATAGTTTCTCAAACCCATGCTCCTCCTTCCTTGTGGGCTACCACCCTTTCCTGTTTCAGGGTTCTCCTTCCTCCCTGAGGTCATGTGCTTCTCCGTGGGACTTGGGAGAGGCTGTGGGGATAAATACGACACAGATTAACAAAGAAGCTTTTTTCAATGCTTCCTTTAGATGTTGCCATGCAACGTGTTTCTGGCAAAGGGCATTTAGGGGCCTTCTGGGAGCAAGGAGAAGTATTTTACAGCTCTTGAAAAGAGACACAAAGAAAATTCCTTTCACTGCTCTGTAGGAATGTACATGAGAATGTGTGATGTCTGGATTGGCTGCTGCTTTCTTTTTCCATTAAAATGACAAATCAGGGTCAGGGATTTAGCTCAGTGGTTCTGCCACCTGCCTTGTAGGCGCAAGAACCTGAGTTCGATCTCTGGTACCATACAAAACAAAACAGAACAAAAAACCCCTGACAAATCAGAAGTCTCCCACCTGAGATATGCCTTACATTTGGACTTCTTGTTCTGTGAGACAAGACATCCATCCCCTTACTGGTTAAGTCATTTTGAGCTGGGTATTTTGAGCTGGCAGATGGTGCACATTCGTGGATTCAGTAACATTATCATTTAAAAAGCAGAAAATGGGGCCGGGAATTTAGCTCAGTGGTTCTGCCGCCTGCCTTGCAAGTGCAAGGACCCAAGTTCGATCTCTGGTACCAAAAAATAAGAAAAATAAAAAGCAGAAAGTTAGGTGTTTAATATCTATGTCATTTGACTTAGCTAGTTTTGTTTGCCTAAATAACAAGTCAGTGTACTAAGATACAGTAAGTGTTTTCTCTCACACAGATGCTTGAGAACTTCAAGCTTATTTCACACCCCAAATAAGAAGTTGTCCTAGGTATGTATGTATGCTAATTCAGACATGTGCTCCCAGATTTCACATCTCTTTCAGGTTCTTCTGATTCATCAGTTTAATCTTTTTCAGTATCAGTCACACCTTCTCTTCCTGTTCTTCTTGATCGAGATGTCTTACCATCTTTTGGTGACCTTCATTAATTGAGTACTTTATCATATATTTCATTCCTATTTCTTTTTTTTATTCTTATTTCATGTGTTGTGAGTATTGTCCTAAGAATGATTTATGTAGTATTAAAAAGAGGTTGCCAACCTAGCCCATAATCTTAATTTCCCCAAACACTAACAATCCAAATCCCTCTCCCTCTCCCTGCCCGCCTCCATTCTAATTTTCAGTCGGGTCCCAGAACCACTGACATTAAGAGATACAGAATACAGAAAAACTGTACATAATCTCTTGTATTTCCCTGGTATCTTTGCTAATGTCTCTTCTTTCTCATTTTATTTGAGTCTCTTTTTCCATAGTCTAGGTAAAGATTTTGTCAATTTTATCTTTTCATAAAACCAACTCTTCTGTTTTTCTAGTATATTTCATATATTGTTGTGATCAGTGTTATTTCCTTCCTTCTGTTAACTTTGGATTTAGTTTCTTTTCTTTTTCCGGTTCCTTAATGTATAATGTTAGATTTTTAATTTCAGATATTTCTGCCTTTCTAGTGTAGGCTTTTATTACTATAAACTTCCTTCTTAAAACTGCTATATCCTGTAAGTTTTATAAGTTGTGTTTCTATGTTTGTCTCAAGATACTTTCAAATTTCCCTTCTGATTTCTTCTTTGTCCTATTTATATTTGTCCTGTGTATTTTCCAGTTTTCTTCCTATTACTGATTTTTAAATTCATACCAGTGTGGTTGGAAAGATAGTCAATATGATTTTAGACTTCTTAAATTTCTTAACACTTGTTTTGTGGCCTCCTATATGATCTCTACTGGAGACTGTTCTATGTGTACATGAAAAGAACAAATATCCTGCTGCTGTTAGCTAGAATGCTGTATATATGTCTGATAAGTCCATTTGGTGTAAAATGTACTTGAAGTTATGTGTTTTCATATTTTTTGTCTGGATCCATTGTTGAAAGTGGGATATTGTAGTCCAACCCTATTATTGTATTGTAGTCTCTCTCTTCAGACCTGTTAATATTTGCCCTATATAGTTAGGTGCTCTGATATTAAGTGCATATACATTTATAATCATTACATCCTCTTTATGAATTGACTCATTTGTCTTATCTCTTTGATAACTTATAACATAATGTCTATTTTGTCTAATGTAAGGACATAATTTTTATTTCTTAGGGTGGTAGAAATCTACTACTTATCTAATCTGTGAACACCTTCTCCCTGTGCCCCATAAGTTACAGGAAACTTACGTAGTATCAGCATAATTGGAAGGAGAAGCCTTTTAGTCCTCCACGTTCTCTGACTACATTGCTATTCCCTGAATGCCCAGGGTCTCATTAGATCTTTGGGTGCTTGTCCCTGCACATGTCTGAAGAGATAGGTTGTAGTTATCTGTATGATTCCTTCATTTTCTTTTCTTTTTTTTTTTTTTTTTTTGATTCCTTCATTTTCTACAGTTTCCTGAAATACTTTCATGCCTGTTGAGGGTGCCCAGAAGCCTTTCTGCTGTCCTTCTCTCCACTGAAGTGAAAACAAAACAAAACAACTCTCTATGGCTGTCCAGAGCCTTATCAGCCACCTATGCCAGATACCCCCAGGACACAGGGCCCGTAGTCCCTGTCATCCTACCTTGTGCCTGCTCAGGGCTTATTGTCCCTCTCTCTGGGGTCTACACCAATTGGTTTCCCTCTAATTTTCCCCACATCAAGCCTAAAACATGTGTTTCTGTTTTAGGAGGCATGAAACCTCTTGTTTTTTTTCCGATACCTGGGATTAAACTCAGGACCTTGAGCTTGCCAGGCAGGCGCCAGCACCACTGACCTAAATCCCCAATGAAACCTCTTGTTTTTGCCCTGAATTCTTCTATATGGCTAAGTGCATAAACTTTTGTAATTTAAAATCTTTCTGTTTCTTTGCCTTCTGCTATTCTGTTTGATTCCCAAGACAGTGTGCACAGCCAGTCTGTTAGAAATAGCAAAAAGAAGAGAAGGTAATAAAAGAAATTCAAAGAGAAATGTAAGTTAGTATGAAACATCAAAACAAAACACAAACTCCTGTGTGGTAGGTGTAATGGATCTGTATCCTTGCTTCTATAATGTGCGTGTATGTTATATATTTATATATAATTGCAGCACACAAATGTGTGCATATATAGTAATTGTTAACAAACTTGAAAATATGTCCCTTGAAATCATTTTTCTAGATTCACTTGCTGTAAATTGGAATTTGTAATGGATTAAAAAGACAAGAGTTAAATTATTTTGCTGACATGTGTACATATTTAAATGTGTTACCTCTAAAATAGGTACCTCAGGCTACTCTATATTTATTCCACTAATATTGCCATGCCCTTAATATTTCTGGATTTGTTCCTTTGGAATTATTCTCATTTTATAAAACACAAAGTAAAAAATGTTAGTAGTAAATTATTTTATCACTAAACCAAGCTCCATTCCTCCTGTTGCCACCCCACTGGTAAATGTATGGCTCAACTTGATCCATTTGTCTTCAAAAACATTCTTTTCTTAAACTTTTAAAAATTAGTACATTGGGCCAGGGATTTAGCTCAGTAGTTTCGCCGCCTGCTGCGCAAGTGCAAGGACCCAAGTTCAATCCCTGGTACCAAAAAAAAAAAAAAGAATTAGTACATGTTTGTAGTACATATGTTTATGGGGAACTGGTACATGTACATGGCACATCGTAATTCCTTGTTTTCATCCTCTTGCCCTTCCCTCCCTACCCCCTCTATCCATTTCTAGATCCCCTTCATTTTTTTTCTACATGTTTGCAGTACGTAATATCTTCATTCCTTTTGTGGAGTTGGTACAGGTTCATAATACATCTTAGTTCCTTTTTTCATCCCCTTTCCCTCCTTTCCCTCCTTTTCTTGATCCCCTTCTGATTTGACAAAGATCTATCTCCCTATTTCCTATCATCTGTCTTTTATTTTGCTCTTTCTTTATACTTTGGGTTTTTCGTGTAAAAGAAACCATGCAATATTTAAGCTTGTGTGTCTGATTCTTAGACACATTAACATTATGATCACTTAACATTCTGATCTCAAGGTGCATCCATTTTCCTACAAGTGACTCAAGTTTATTTTTCTATGGTGGAGTAGTACTCCATTGTGTGTAAATACCACCATTTCTTTATCCAGTCATCTGTTGATGGACATATAGGATGCTTCCAAGATTTACTAATTATGAACTGTGCTGCTATACGCATGGATATGCATGTATCACTGTAGTGTGATATCTTGAACTTGTTCAAAAGGATACCTAGAAGGGAAATAGCTGGCTCAAATGGAATTTTTAGTTTCAGTTAGTTTAGGAATTTCTGTATTGATTTCCATAGTGGTCCTAGTGGTTTACATGAACTTGATTTTTATAAACAATAGACAAAGATTTTCTTCCCATAAAGTCATTTAACTGAAATTCTAAAAACCTCTGAAATTAGTTTATAAAGAAAAGCTGAAAAATTGTCTTGAATAACAGCATCACTGGATAAGTGTACAATTGCTAAAGTGATTATTCTGAGGCAAACTACTTCTATTTGGATGAATACATATTGCTAGATTTCTTTAAACAGTGGCTCACAATTTGGAACACTTTTGCCGTCCAGAGGTTTGGCAATTTTGGGAGACATTTTTGGTTGTCTCAGTGGGTGAGGATGAATTCTTGGCATCTGGTAAATAGAAGTCAGCACTGGTTCCAAACATCATACAATGTTCAGGTCAGATCTGCACAAATAAGAATCATCTGACTCAAAATGTCAGTACTGTGAAGATGGAGAAATCCTGCTTTGAACAAATTATTACTTTTTTAATTCACATTTTAATATGCTTTAAAGTTTCTGATTTTACTAAATTATTGGGAAGGAATGAATTCAAACACCAAGAGTTTTGTCTAGCACTCAAGACCTCTTTGAGATTTTGTTTCTGCCTAAATGGTGGGGGTAGGGTGGGAGGGGAGGCCCAGTTCCAGCTAGAAACAGATGGAGAGTGGTACTGGGAAGCACACAGATTAATACCTAGGTTGAATTTTACCTAGCAGTCTTGGGATTTTTACCTCAGAGAGATTTTCTTCCCTAACAATAAGGACTAAGATTCCGCCTGACTTCTAATTTTCCAGAGACTGTAAGACCTTTACCGGGGAATAGGGAAGGTTCTTCCCATCACCTCCCAGCCCCACCCCTTACCTCGTCCTGGCTCTGCTGGTCTCCTAGTCCCTTTTTCGGAAGCCATCGTTGATTGCCTTTTCTGTTGTCCTCCATACTGCTCTTGGTCTCTGTCTCAACAACACTTTCTGCATTTCTTTGTGATTTTCATTTGTCTCTTCACTTGCCAATGCTGTACTGTTTTAATTATTGAAGATTTATAACGTCTTTGAATATGTAATAGTTTCTCCTCACTGGTCATCTTTCAGAGAAGACTGCTTTTTCAAGTTATTTTTGTCAGCTTATCCAGATAAACTAAGCAGCTTCTACGTGGCTCTTGTGGGTTGTTCTGGTTTTTTGTTTGTTTGTTTGTTTGTTTTCCTGCCTCTATTCCACTTGCACATAGAAGGACTTAGTGGGCCTGACGATGAGCTCCAAGTCTAGGAGCGGTATACCTTCTCTGAAGTTTGTGTATCTTCTAGGCTTTCTTCTTTTGGGTTTTTACTTCAGCATTGCTGTGGTAGGTGTAGTCCATTCCTGATCTGTTTTTTTTTTTTTTTTGGTACTGGGGATCGAACTCGGGACCTTCCGCTTGTGAAGCGGGCAGCAGAACCTCTGAGCTAAATCCCCGGCCCCCTGACCTGTTTTTGACATTAAAGGGAGACACTCCCAAAAAAGTTCTTAGACTCATTTACTCCTTTTATATCTTGTATATAGAATGTCAGACTCTTTCAGGAAGTTAGCAGTGTCCCTAGAAGGATAAAGAATATGAAATGTTTGCAACAGTATCCATTTTTAATATGGTACACTAATGTGTTTACCTTTAGTAGAAGTTTGTTGCTCTACCAGTTTTTCCTATTAAATTTTTAGCATTTTAAATACTGTATTACTAAAAGCTTATCTTTATTTGCATTTATAGATCGTAAACTCCTTTCTGGTTTGTTTTTCTGAAGAATCCATTAGAAGAGCCTATAAATCTGGTGGAAAATGGCCTTCAGTGATCTTACATCGAGGACTGTGTATTTTTACGATAATTGGATCAAAGATGCTGGTGAGTGACTAAATTTCTTTTTTTTTCATTAAGTTTATTGGTACATTTCAGATATACAGTATAGTTACATTCATCATTGGGATCTTGTACCTTTACATGACATATCTTGGTTCTTATTTTTTCCCCATTCCCCTGCCCTCCCTTCACCCCCTCCACCCCTCCCTATTTACAAAGACTTTGTTTACATTTTTTCCTTTTCTCATATTTTTTCTTTTCCCTTCTTTTCTTTCCTCTACCCTCCCACTTTCCCTACTTCTTTACACCATTTCTTCCTATTTCACAATATCAATTATACATTTTGATCCTTATTTACACTTTTAGTTTTTCCCACCAGAGAAACTATTCGGTATTTACACATGTGTGTCCTATTTATTTCACTTAAGAGTATTACCTCAAGGTGCATCCACTAAGCTATGAATGTCTCTAGTTTTTCATTCTTTATGGCTGAGTAGTACTCCATTTTATAGAAAAACCACATCTTTATCCATTCTCCAGTTGATGGGCATTTGGGCTGTTTCCAAGTTTTAGCTATTGCAAACTGTGCTGCTAAAAACATGAGTGTGCTTATATCACTGTGGTATGATTCTTTTAATTCTTTTGGTAAGATACCCAGCAGAGGAATAGCTGGGTCAAATGGGACTTCTAATCCTAGTTGTTTGAGGTATCTCCATACTGATTTCCACAGTGGTTGCACCAGTCTGTACTCCCACCAACAATGAAGAAGGGTTCCTTTCTCCCCACAACCCCACCAGCATTTGTTATTGGTTGATTTCTTGATAGCAGCCATTCTTTCTGGGGTGAGGTGGAATCTCAGTGTTGTTTTCATCTGCATCTTTTGAATGACCAGTGATGTTGAACATTTTTTCATATGTTTATTTGCTGCTTTTACTTCTTTGTCTGAGAAATGTCTCTTCATTTCAGATGCCCATTTTTGAATTGGGTCTTTATATTTGGGGGGGGGTCTGATTTTTTTGACTTCTTTATATATTCTAGATAGTAGACCTTTGTCTGAGGAACAGCTGGTAAAAACTTTTTCCCACATTGTAGGTTGTCTCTTAGCTCTATTAGTGGTTTCTCTTACAGTGCAGAAGCTTTTTAATAAGATGAGATCCCAGTTGTTGATTCTTTCTGCTAGTTCCCATGCTACTGAGGTTTTGTTCATAAAGATTTTTCCTGTGCCAATGTCTTCAAGAGTTCTACCTAATTTATCTTCCAGCAGAGTTTAGTGTTTCTGTTTAAATATTTAGATCTTTAATCCACTTCGATTTTAGTTTAGAGGTTGGTGAAAGATAGGGGTCTAGTTTTAATCTTTGGCAAGTTGAAATCCAGTTTTTCCAACACCATTTATTATATATGAAGAGGCCATCTTTCCTCCAGTGAGGATGGTTGGCTCCTTTGTAAAACATGAGGTGGCTGAGTATATCTGGAGTTTTTTCTGTATCTTCTAGTCTATTCCACTGATCCTCAGGTCTGTTTCTTTGACAGTACCATCCTGTTTTTTTATCACAGTGGCTTTGTAGTATAGTTTCAAGTTGGGGATTGTGATATCCCCTGCCATGTCTCTGTTGCCTAGAATTGCTTTGGCTGTTCTAGGTCTTCTGGTTCCAAATGAATTTTTGGATTGTTTTCTCTAATTCTGTGAAATACACTGTTGGGATTTCAATCAGAATTGCATTGAATCTGTGTAGCAGCTTTGGAAGTATGACCATTTTCACTGTATTGGTTCTTCCTACCCAGGAACAAGGGATGTCTTTCCATTTTCTTATATCCTCTTCAATCTCTTTTTTCAGAGTGTTGTAGTTCTCAATGTAGCGGTCTTTTGCTTCCTTTGTTAGACTGATTCCTAGATATTTCATTTTTTTGGATGCTATTGTGAAAGGGATTGTTTCCCTAAATTCTCTCTCAGTGAGACTGTTATTTGTGTACAAGAAGGCTGTTGATTTTTGAGCGTTTACCTTGTATCCAGCTGCTCTACTGAATCTGTCAATTAAGTCTAGAAGTCTTTTGGCAAAGTTTTTTGTGTCTTCAATATAGAGTATCCTATCGTCAGCAAATAATGACAGTTTAACTTCTTTCTTTCCTATCTTCATTCCTTTTATTTCTTTCTCTTGTGTAATTGCTGTGGCTAATGTTTCCAAACTGTATTGAACAGAAGTGGTGATAGTGGACATCCTTGTCTTGTTCCTGATTTTAGCGTGAAGGTTTTCAGTTTTTGACCATTTAGTATGATGTTGGCTGTTGGTTTTTCATAGGTAGCCTTTATCAAGTTGAGATAAAGACACTCTATTACAATTTTCTGCAGGGTTTTTATCATGAATGGGTGTTGGATTTTATCGAATGCTTTTTCTGCATCTATTGAGATGATCATATAGTTTTTGTCCTTGACTCTCTTAATATAGTGTATTACATTTATTGATTTATGTATGTTGAACCATAAATCGGGATAAATCCGACTTGGTCAGGGTGTATGATCTTCTTGATGACCCTCTGTATTCTGTTTGCCAGTATCTTATTGAGGATTTTTGCATCTATGTTCATTAGGGAGATTTGCCTGTAGTTCTCTTTTTTGGTTGTATCTTTCCCTGGTTTTGGAATCAAAGTAACACTTGCTTCCTGGAATGAATCTGGGAGTATTGCGTCCCTTTCAATTTCATTGAAAAGTTTAAAGAGTAATGGTGACAGTTCTTCTTTAAATGTCTTGTAGAATTCAGCAGTGAAGCCATCAGGATCTTGGCTTTTCTTTGTTGGTAAATTTTTAATTACATTTTCCGTTTCACTGATTGTAATTGGGATATTTGGAATTTTATATCTTCTTTTAACTTTGGTAATTCATATGTATCTAGAAATCTGTCCATTTCTTTTGTGTTTTCCATTTTATTAGAGTATAGCTTCTCGAAGTAGGTATTGAAGATCCTCTGGATTTCTGTTGGATCTCTTGTGACTTCCCCTTTTTCATTCTTAATTGCATGGATTTGTGCCTTTTCTTTCCTTTTTTTGATAAGGTTGGCTAAAGGTTTATCAATTTTATTGTGACTAAATTTCTTAATCAAGGCTCATCTTTCCTCTTTATGTCAAATTCCCACCTTAAGGAGATTTCAGAAACAGAATGAGAGACCTTGTAACTTCACATTCCCTTATTACTAGTGACCAAGGAGGAAGTGCCATGGGTTTCAGTACAGATGCATACATAGATAGTCTACACAGATGCTCATTATAATGTTTATATAATGAAAATAGCCTAATATGCGGGAAGGAAACTGGTTAGTAAGTGATGGAACATTCCAACTTAGTAATCATTAAAAGTGAATTTACAGGGACAGTGGTCTTTGGTTTGATTTTGTCTTAATGCTCCTAAGGGAAATTAGGGTTACTGCCAACCCTAGTTTTGTCCATGGTGACTTTTAAATGGGAGAGCTGCAGCCCCCAGAGGGATATCAGAAAGAGCAGAGAGTGTTTTTTTGAACACCCCTGAGTGATTCTAAGATGTCACCTTTCTTGCCTTGCCCATTCATTAAAAAATCATTGTTTTGGGGCAGGGTATTTAGCTCAGTGGTTCGGTCCAGAGTTTGATTCCTGGCACCAAAAACAACAACAACAACAACAACAACAACAAATCATTGTTTTAGAAGAACATTTAATGCTATAGCAAGAAGTTTAAAATATATTAAAGGAAAGCAAGTTATAAAGCATTATATGTATTTCTTTTGTGGAGGTTAGTTATTTCTGAGTAGTAGAATTAGGCTTTTTTGTTTTGAATGTGTATGTGTATTTGTTTTGCTTTGTTTTGGCTTTGTGGTTTTTTTTCCGCTTGGTACCAGGGATCGAACTCAGGACCTTGCACTTGCCAGGCAGGCATGACACCACTGAGCTGCATCCCCGGCCCTGGTTTGTTGTTGTTTTGTCTAGGTCCTAGTGTTTGAACCCAGAGCCCTGTGCATGCTAAGCACGTGTTCTATCGTTGAGCTGTACTTTCAGTAATTTTACTTACTTATCTATGACAGTCTGTATTTTCTTAAGCCACAGCCAGTGTGTTACTTTTATAACTGTTAAGAATGTTTTAAATGTAAAACAAAGGTAAAAAAAAAATTTAAATAGGGAATCAGAGCATTTTTAGAGCTTACATGGACCTTAGATATCATTGAAACTAATACCTTGCTTTATAGTTGAAGAAACTTACACTCAGAAATGTGACCTTTCCAAGGTCATGGTTAGTGGATGGAAGAAAAGACTAGAACCTAATGTTTTCTTGTTATGATGAGTATTCTGGTATTTAACATATATTTTTGAGTTACACGTACTCACCACTATCTTGATTGTTTCTCACACATCAACCAGAAATCTCATGTCCACCAAATTCGGGAGGAAAAATGCCACCTCTTGGCATCTAACACAGTTAAATTATGTTCCAGCTGTTTACAGTGCTTTATGCAAAGACACGTTGTTTCAAGGTTGACATCCTTCTTGGGAGACTGCTAAAGACCAATTCTATTTCACTTAGATAGGTCCCCATAGTTTTGCCCTTGAGAATTGCCAAGGATATTTTAGCATCCCATAAATAAGCTTTACTGGTAGGGATAGAAAGTGACTATTTCCATAGTACCTTATTTTTTTCCCTGAGTCATAATAATACAGAGACTATATAGATATCTGACGTCATCTTTCTCTAAAGGTTTACAGTAGTCTTCATAAATTCAGTATTTAATTTACATACTCATGTTTTAATTGCTTAATTCAAATATTGATGTTTACAAAGTAAAGATATATCTTGCACACTGAACTCTTAACTATTTGAACATGGGAGCCAAGCAGATTTGGGTAGTTTTAAAAATAGAGCTATTCAGAAGAATAGAGCCCTTGTAATCCATATCTTGCTATTCACTGTCTCAAACGCAAGAACACAAGCAAGTTAGGCAATCAGTGTCCTCACTGAAGAGCCAAATAGACTTAGATGGTGGTGATTATTAGCATTGTCCTAGAAGTACAAAATGTTGTAATAGGAAATACTTCAGAATTTCACTTCCACTTGTAACCATAGATCAACTTTTTATTAGGAATGCTTTAATTGGAAAGCTGAGTAATACTAAATCAGAGATAGGAATGACAAGATGGTTAGGATAAAAGAGTCGTGGCAACTACTACAAACAATGCAATGAAGATGTGCCACAGAGAGGCATTAAGAAAGTGGGAACACATGTCTGAGGTTATGCTAACTTTAATCTTGGAAGAGGAAAGAGGGCATAGGGATGTATAATGAGAAGACCTACATTTGAAGTCCAGCACTACTATAGAATAGGTGATCTTGAGACTCACAGACTCAGTTTCTTTGTTAGTGAAACAAAATGAGAATAATATACCAGCTACTAGATAATATGCAGAAAATGCTCTGTTAATTTAGAAAGTATCCCAATACAAATGATAGTGGCAATTGTCACAGATGATAGAGGGTTTCATCTTTAAATACTTTTAATATAGGATATCACTTTAAAAATTGTTTTCTTTACATTTTTAAATTTCATGATCTAGCAGAGTTAAGAGGGTTTTATGTTGAGATTTACAACTTTATGAAAACCCAGCCAGGTGTAATAGGAGAGTGTCTTTCTTCTACTTAGTGTGGTATTGATCTCTGAGAGTCATCAGTAATTTTTCCTGGACCTCTTAGTTCAGTTTTATTTTGCTTTTCCTGAGAAGATCTAAACCCATGATCAAGGGCCAAGAATTTCAAGTGTATTCCTGGCTTTGGCCCTAATCTTACATAGCCTTGGGAAAGCTTGCTGCTATTCATTGATTTTCTGATTGCTGGAGAAGTGGGAGGCATGCATAGTTTATCTTGTGGAAAATTCCCAACTATAAACATTTAAAAGTAGCTTAATTAATACTTAAGATATGAGAGGATTTATTATGATTCTTAGATACGAAATGCCAGATTTTGAAATAATGCTATAGTGGCATTTTTGGCTATGGAGAAGTGAAAAGGGTTTTAATGATTAAAAGCGTTAAAAAAGAAAGAAACAAGCTGTGGTATGTATAAGTAAGTGTTCCTCAAGATGATTGTAAACTGCATGAACTGCAGACATGTAATAATAATTTAAAAAGCAATTCTCTTTGGTATTTGGGCAGTAATAGTAAGTTTCCAGGCTTGGTTGTGATCCTTCTTTGCAAGAAAATGGAACATACCATTTTGAACTTTTAATGCTTCAAAAGGTACTTGCAGCACATGTTTCCTTTCCTTCCAGCTTCTTCATTTTGTTGATGCTTGGAATCTTAAAGGGTATACTTTTTGATTTAGTACATGCTACTTAAGAGAACACTGTCATATTAGTAGTTGATGGAAAAGCTCATTAATATTCTATATGTATATTCAGCATTGTGCTTTCTCTGTCCTCTCTCTGGGGAACTCCTAGAAAAGAAGTATTAAGCTAATGATAAATCAGAATTTTGGTAATCTCAGGGGTGCAGACTGTCCATCTGCCTTCTCATCTTCTGCTTTCGTCTTGGCTCCATTTAGATACTTAAACTAATTCTGATGCCAAATGGAAGATACATAAAACTCTCATTAGCCTTTTGTCTCTGGGGAAAACAGAGAGCATTCACCTCTGAACTAATGCAACTTGTGGGATCAGAAAATGAGTACAAGTTAACTTTCAGTGTCATGGAGAAGTCCACTCTGTAATCCCCATATCAAGTCATTGTCCACAACTGACCCATAGGCAGCTCATGGAGAGAAGTCTGCTACTTCACGTGGAAGTAGACACTCTTTTCAGAGAGGCATAACTGCTGCAGAGAGAGAAGGCAGGAAAAGTGAACAACAGCCCCCGTCTCGAACATCATGCTAAAGCTTTGAATTTTACTTGCTCAGTGAGGCAGAGCTAATATGGTAGATTGGCTCAAGAGGCAGGGGAAAAGTCCCTAAAAGACCACAGCAGAGCACCTAGTGAGGATTCCAGCAGCCCCGAGTATAGGTGAAGAGAACTTGGTCACACACCAAAGCCCTGGTTCTTAACTCTTAACAGTTCATCAGGTCATCTCAGCAGCTTGAAACAAAAATTGTGTTGATAAATTATGATTTTATTTATGGGGTACAAAGTGATGTTTTGATGGATGTATACATTGTGGAATTATTAAATCAAGCTAATTGACATACCTGCCATTTCAAATTCTTACCTTTTTTCTGATGAGAACATTTAAAATTTGCATTGCTGGCAGTCTTATACAATACACTGTTAACTATAGTTACCATGTCATGCAGTAAATCTCAAAAAACAAATTTCTTCTAACTGAAATTTAGTGTCTTTTGACCAATTTGTCCTCCTTTCCACTCTCCCCTCAGCTTTTGCAACCACCTTTACACTTCTTCAGTGAGTTCTAATGTTTTAGATTTTTGCATATAAGTGAGATCATACGATATCTTTCTGTGCCTGGCTTATTTCATTTAGCATAATATTGTCATAATGTCTTCCCTGTTTATCCATTTGGTTGCAAATGACAGGAATCCCCCACCCCCCATAATGGGTATTGAGCCCACTGCCTCAAGCATGTAAGGCAAGCACTCTACCACTGAGGTATAACCCTTCCCCTTTTAAATATTATTCTGAGATAGACTCCTGCTAAGTTACCCTGGCTGGCCTTACACTTGTGATCCTCCTGTCTCAGCCTCCTGAGTAGCTGGGTTTACAGACACATACCACCACCACTACACATGCATTTTCTTTATTCATCTGCTGATGGACACCTAAGTTCACTCCATGTTTTGGCTATTGTAAAGAATGCTGCGATGAACATGAGAAAACAGATATCTCTTTAATGTACTGATTTTATTTTCTAGAAGTGGGATTTCTGGACCGTATGGTAGTTCTGTGGAACATCTGTACATTTTTCCATAATGGCTGTACTAATTTATATTTCCACCACAATTGTACAAGGGTTCCTTTCTCTTCTCATCTTCTCCAGAACTTATTATTTTTCATCCTTTTGATAAAAGCCATTTCACAAGTATGAGGTGATGTTTCATTATAGCTTTAATTTGCATTTCCCTAGTGATTAGTGATGTTGAGCATTTTTAATATGTCTGTTGGCCATTTTCTATGTCTTCTTTTGAGAAATATCTATTCAAGTCCTTTGTGCATTTTTTCCTGCAGATTTTTAAAAAATTTACATGCTGATACCACTCCCTAGGATTCTGATTCAGTGGGAACAGGGTCACTTTTTGCCTCTTGACTTTTACGTATTCTGGATGTGATTCTGCTGTGCTAGCAGGGTTGAGATGTACTGTAATAACAGTAGCAGGCTTGCTCAAGCTCACCGAGCACTTAAGCTCTTTGCATATAATTCATTTAATCCTCTCTGAGATACGTGTTGTTTTATGCCCAGTCCACAGATGAGGAAATGAAGTGCAGTACAGAGAAATAAAGTCAGTTGCTGAAGGTCACATATAAGCCAGAGTGAGAGCCAGGATCACAACATAGGCCTTCTAGCTCCAGAGTTTTGCTGAAATAGGATTTATTTTAAAAGCTAGGTATTGTGTTTTATTATTTGAAAATAACATTCAATTAATATTAACCAGCCTTTCTCATAATAATATTTTTATTTGTAGATCTTAAAAGTCACTCACAGGATCTTAAGAAAAGGTGTGTGCTGAAAATGTTAAATTACAGGAAAAAAATGACTTGTTTTAAAATTAATATTTTCTGCTTCCTGATCCAGCCTAGCATGCTTTTCCTGGCTTGTTTACTTTTTGCTACTATCAGAGAAAGAACAGAAGGATGATATTTGATTTCCCTCCCCACTGAGTCTATGAAAGAATAAAATAAATTTCTAATTAAGGAATCTCTGACACTTAAAAAACCCCTATTTTTAAACCATATATAAGAAGATTATTAATAACAGAAACATTTTATATTGCTTATAAAGGATGCAAAGGTGGTGATGTTGACACCCTTGTAGAGGCCTTCTTTTGGTATCAGTTTCATTACTCCTTATCTCATAAAAAATAAAAAATAAACATAGTATAGTTTATGTACTTAAGGTTTGTGTTATGCACTGATAGAAGAAATTCATCAAAGATTGATCAGTTCTAATTCTATGCTTTGGTCGCCAGTTCTGTGACAACTTTTATTTACAAAGACCCTTTGATACCTAAGTCCGTAGCAAGAGTTTCTTATGGCCATTTTAATTGTATATGGCAAGCAGATATCTTAGAAAACTTGCCATTGTAAGGAAAGAAAAGAATACTAATAAAAGAATGAATGTTTTCAGATCTATTCCCAGATAGCTGATTTTAAAGCTTTTCCAGGTTTAAAACTGTGACAAATGTTAATATGAAAAAGTACTTTGAAATTTTAGAACTTTATTTTTTAAGAGTGTCTGTCAGTAAACTTTTGTTGAATTTCCATTTTGCAAATAGTACTTTATTAAAATGTTTTTTTCTAAGAGCATTAATGAGTTCTTTTTGTTAAATATAATGGAATTCTTCGCTACACATTTTTTTCCTCTGCTACATTTGATTCTTGGACTCCTTCTAAAAGTTCACTCTTCCCTTGGCTTCAGGTTGTCTCATTGTTGTGGTTTTGTGGTTTTCCTTCTACTTCTCAGATATCTTCCTTCTCATATATCTTCATTGTTTTTTTTTTTTCTACTTCTCTCATGCATGTTGGATCCTAAGATTCTGACTTTAGCACTTACTCTCCTTACACTACCTGCTTTTCCTAAGTCTGGCTCCTTATTTTTCTTTTCATCATTAATGTGTTAACCACCCTCAAACCTCCCACATCTGGCCCAGATCTTGTTCCTAATTCCAGGCCCATATGTCCAGCTGCCTATGGAAGTCTCCATATGAATATTGTACAGGAACCTTAAATGTGAAGTGTCCCAAAACATAAGCAGTCTCTACTTGACCAGTCTTGTACTTATTCTTTATTCCCAGTCTAAGTGATGGTGTATTAATCTAAAAAATTGGAGTGTGTTTTTTAACTTTGACCTATGTTTCATTCCCCATGTTGAACTAATCAACATAATTTTATTTTTCTTACTCCTTACTATATCTCAAAATAAATGCTTCTTTTCCCCTTTCCTATCACTACCTAATGTTTAATTTTTAAATTTATTTTAGCAGCTGTCTATATTTTTCTAACTGTGCTGCATAGACCATTCATTCTATAAAATGTTAACATGTTTCTGTCAACTTGAACCAGCAGTGGTCCATGCATTGACTGTCCGGGTGGCTTGTGCCACTGGTAGTACAAATGGAGCTAATTACTTTTATGGGTCTTTTTACTAATAAAATTAATGAAAAGCCACCCAGTGGGTTAGTCATGCATGTACTACCAGCATGTACAAGCCACCGGCAGTGAGACATATGAATCATGTCCCCGTCATAAACATGTTAAATGACATTCTGCAGAAACATCAGGATTCCATGGTCAAATAAATTGGGAGAAGACCACATACCACCATTCCCATCTTGTCAATTCACAACGAACATGAAGCACTAACAAATTTTGCAACAGGCAGTCTGTTTGTCTAACCCAGCCTTCCAGTGTTTATCCCCATTTTTTTGTGGTGAATCTTTAAATATCTCACATCCTTTGCATAGTTTAAGATATGCCTGTGTAGGATACAAGGAAAAGAACCAACTTTCTCCTTAAAGTCAGTTTTCCTACCAATACCTGTCGAATAAACTCTCCTTTCCCCACTTGTTTATTTGCCTCCCTTAATCAGATACTTAATGCTCAAATAAACTGAAATCTATTTCAGAGCTGACTGTTGACTGTTTGGGTTGTATTATATGAGACTGGAGCATCTGTTCATATTTTTGAGGGAGGCCCACCTGAATGCAGAAATGAATCTTTACTAGCTAAAGCCAGGCATATTGACCTGTCAAATATGAGCTTTCCAGCACTAAAAGAGACCAAGAGCATCAGCAGCTATAGAATTCTACTGAAGAGATTTTGTGTGGGAAGACAGACATGTAGGAGGGTTCCGTGTGTTGGTAACTGGCTTCATCATTAGCAGTCTAAATGAGCAAGTGCTGTACGCTCTTCTTTTCCAATTAATAAGAGGGATAATTTTTAGCATCCTGAGACTGATGCACCAGGAAACTTGTCCATAATTATTTTCCTTCAAAATACTCTGTAAGGCCATTGAATAAAATTACACCTGAAGAACTTCAAAGTAAGATGTGTTATGTTCATGTACGAAGTCCCCACAATGATTGTAGTCATGTATTGCAAACATGTACTAATAAAAATGTAAAACATTTTTCATCTTAAGTTGCAATTTTTAATTGATCCAGCTGTATGCTTCTGTCTGGAACTGCCAGGGACTGGATGTGCTTCTGTTTACAGAGTTATGAGGCCAGTGCAATTATTTTTTCCCAAAATATCATGCTAGTTCACATTTTGGATGCCTAGAACCCATACTTTAAGTACTTGAATGATGCTAAGGTGCCTTTTATTTCTGTGATTTTGTGATACAGTATATGTGGAAGTGTCATTTTCTTAAGGAAAGAAGCAAGATTAGAAATCCAATGCAAGAATATTTTTATATATAAAAGAATGGATGGATGGAAATTTTTGATGTTCATAGTGGTTATAGATAGATGATAGACCACTGCTGGGTGTCTTCTCCTACAGATCTACTTTGCATCCTGTGCTGGACCCGAGAATGTACATCCCTGGGCTAACTTGCTCCCCTTCTCACTGGTTCCTGGTTTTTTTTTCAGTGGAGAGCCTTAGGAGATTGAAGAAAGGGAAGGGGTTGGCATTGAGGTATCTATTCTTCTGGCTCCTTATTTGCAGAATTATCCTGGGCTGCCTGAATCCCTCAGCTAACAGTCTCAGCTCATCTTAGTCCATTCAGGTTGCTATAACAAATTACCATAGACTGAGTGACTTGTAAACTACAGAAATGTATTTCTTATAATTTATTTCTTACAGTTCTGGAGGCTGGAAGTCCAGATGAGGGTGCCTGCATGGTCAGATTTTGATGAGGCCTCTCTTCCAGGTTGCTGTCTGTTTCATTGCATCCTCACATGGCAGAAGAGGGCAGGAATGTTTCCTCGGGTCCATTTTTATAATGGCATTAGTCTCATTCAAGAGGCTTTCAGCCTCCTAAAAGCCCTTCTCCTAGTTCCATCACCCTGGGGGTTACAGTTTCAACATAAGGGTTTTGGGAGGAAACAGGCATTCAGTTCATACCACAGTTCTTTTCCAGAAGGTTTTTTTTCTACATGACTCTCCTTCCAAGTTCTAGTACCTACTACCCTTGTCCTTTGAGACAAAAAGGACAGCAGCCGCACTCTTTCTAGTCCAGAAGTGGTTCACTATCTCTGGTGATTTACAGTCACCCTTCCAAAAGATACTAGTCATTCTTTTTAAAGATAACTAGTGATCATTGTCCATATTGACCACTGTCAATCCTAGAATCTGGGCGTGCCCCCCCCCCCCCCCCCCCAAGCAGTGTTGCTTGCTGTCAGTTGCTTTTTGACTAAGTGGGTGTACACTTACATATTATTTTTCTCTTAGATCCAAGAGTTGAAGATTGGCTCCTCATGTCCTCACCTCTGCCACAGTCCATCATCTTGGGACTCTATGTTTATTTTGTCATGTCTCTGGGACCAAGGCTCATGGAGAATCGAAAGCCCTTTGAACTCAAGAAAGCGATGATAACGTACAATTTTTTAATAGTACTCTTTTCTGTGTATATGTGTTATGAGGCAAGTGTCTTCAGTATTTTTAATGGGAGAATGTTGCCTGAGTCTTTCTGTTTGTGTCATTATGTTTTTAGTTATTATTATAGAATAACTTTTTGAGAAGGAATTCTGAGCTCACTGAGAAGACATTTAACAACCACAACAAAGTTATGTCTAGACAAAAAACTCCTTAGAGGATATCAGCATATTTCACAGGTAGTGAGGAAAATTAACATCCTGTCTAGGAACTTGCACATAGTTATCTTTTTTTATTATTTTTATTTTTGGTACCAGGGATTGAACTTGTGCTTGCCAGGGAGGCACGATGCCACTGAGCTAAATCCCAGGCCCCACATAGTTATCTTTAATGGATGACTGACTAAACACATAAATGTTAGTTTTGGCACTCACACTTGGAGAAATTGCATAACTCAAAATGACATAACTTGTCTGTGGAGGGCAGCACTTGAATGCAGGTACACCTGACATCAGAGTTCATGCTGTCTCTTTCCCGAGCTGTCATCATCATGGTGAGAACTCTTGGTTTCTGTGTACTCTGATGAGCTATACAACAGTGGACTGGCTTCAGTTGGGTTGGGCTTTGAGGAGAAAGAGACCATACACTCACACAAAGCAGTAGGCGAGGGAGCCTGTTCCTTGTCCTTAAGGGAAATGGGGATCTTTCAGGACCCAAAAGCAGAATCACAATTCACTCATTTACCCTCTGCTATTAATGTCTCAGTCACCATCACACCTCTACCTCTCAGGGATTCTTTGCTTCTTTTCTGACTCTGGCTGTCTTCCCCCTCCTCTTTATTTTACTTACTATCAGAGTTTGTGCTTAGTCATAACTTTGGCTCAGGATGACCCACTGCGGTTCCCGTGCCTCTCTTGTCAACCAGGCCTCTCCACATGTATCCATCAAACCCTATTCCAACTGAAAATTTACCTGATCACATCTATTCATTAAATCTACTCTGGCTTTATTTCTCACAAGCTTTCCCTAAGTCTGGACTCACTCTGCTATTTGTTCTACTTTATTTCTAAAATTAACTCACAGGCCACTCTACTGTTCTTTCTAGAGTATGAGCAACTGAACAGAAAAGAGCTCTAGAATTGGGAAGAAAGAAAATATAGGTTCTTGACGTGTTTTTGGAGATAGAATGTCACATATTAGATAATGTTAAGAACACACTTGAAAGCCAGGAGACCAGGACTAAGACCAGGACACTGCCATAGCTACCTTATCAGTACAATGAGGAATTTTACTTTGTCTGTTTACTTAGTGACTAAGTCCTGATTCTGTTACTAATTGCTTGATTTTGAGCAAGTCACTTAACTACTCTAGGCCTCATTTTTTTTACTGTATAAGGCCAAGTTTGAACCAGATTGTCTCTCAGCTTCCAGAATGTTCTGGTATTCTTATGTTCTGTGTCTGATTGTATCATTGGATGTCCATATGTATATATATTTCTTAGGCTTAGAAAGATTCCAACTATACCAGTCAGTTTTGATTCCTCTTTTATCCATTACTCTGTAAAAGAAGGTTTGACAAATCTGAACTTAACAAGTTCACCAGGAATACTTGTCACATATATGCCAGTTTCAGGGTTTATTACCTTCCAAACAAAAATTACTTGGACTTTTGGGGGTTATTTTTTTTTCTGTCCTGAAATATAGACATGTATGTCGAAAGTGTGATAGACTATTGGAAGGAACTTAATATCAGGGAAAACATTACATTCTACTTGGTTTAAACAAATATTTTTAAAGCCGGGCAGTGTTCCATGTGCAGATGACATCCAAAAACATGGTTCACTGTACAGTTAACACTTCCACTAGAGTGTTCTGCCAAGTAAGAACAAGGTGAAAGAGAAACACGTAGACTAAACTAACTCACATGCTTTCTAGTGATTATTTGATTGTGCTAGGTACTTGGCACTGGGCAGACACTCAGAAAGGGAGACCAGGAAAGACCCTACAGAAGGCCAGGTCATAGGACTTCTGCTCAGTACAGCCCTTGTTTGAGTTAAGGTGGGTGGAAAATTAATCACCACAGTTTGAATAAGTAGCCTTGGCTTAGAATATTTCATCATTCAAAGTGAGTCTGAGCACAAGAGAAATGACAGTGCTTACAGACAGCAGGATCTTGTGGAACAGAATTTAGTATTTCTTTTTGTCACATTCTCTGTTCCTTTGGGAACATCTTTTGACTTGTTTTTGTGGGATAAATGTATATCTTACACTTCTCTGCATCTTAATTTTCAGTATTTCCTAACTTACCAAGTTAACTGTGTGATTACATTGTCTTCTAATTCAAAGTAGGAGCTGTGTCAGTATTGCATTCTACGTAAAGTATAGTGTGTTTTTAAATACCAAAGTTTATAGTGTTGTTTCTTTTTTTTCCACCATTAAAATGTCATCCTGATAGAACTTTATAAGTTCTTTCTTTAGAACTTAGACAAGTTTGTCTTAATAAGTTGTCAAGTTTTAGTTTTAGCTTCAATAGTAATAAAAATAATTAAAATCTGCTTCAATGACAAAAAATGATATAACCATTATACTGAGAAATAAAAGACTTTTCAGGGAAGATGCTGGGACGTGTGAAACAGGAAATTAGAGAAGAGAATCATCTTCTCAGCACCCTAAATTAAGCCAACCATTTAATATTTGCAATCTCTAAAATTAAAGCTCTCTTTTCATTTCAGGCACCAATTTTTATTTTTTGTTTTTGTAAAAATAAAATCAGACTGAAAGAATGTATATATTTTTCAAAAACAAATGTCAATATAATCTTTGAATTACAATTCGGACTTAGCAACAACAGGCTTTTCTTCTAACCACCATTCTAAGGTCACTTCGTGGGTGTGTTGGAATTAAGGCCTACCAGATTAAATTCCTACTGTTCAAATATTTTCCTCTTGTTTTGTGAATCCAAAGCACAACTAGTATCTGAGTCTGGTGTATGATCAATCTTGATTTTGAATGAGGAAAGAGTAACAGAGCCATGGGCTAACACTACACATCTCACCCACCAGCCAAGGACAGGAAAAGCCCCCACTACCTTAGCTACCTTATCAGTACATTGAGAATTTTACTTTATTTAGTGACTAATTAGGAAGACTTGAATTGGGCAAAAAAGGCTGATTCAGAGCCCTTTAAAAGTATTCAAACACATAAACTCACATATATACATATATATATATATATATATATATATATATATATATATATATATATATATATATACACACACACCAGTGTTTGCTGTTTAAGCCAAATACTCTCAGGGATTTTTTTTTTCATTTTGTTACAGTAATCATCCCAAGAAATGATCGATTTAGTTAGAACACAGTTCATATAAATGATATGTGAGTTTATGGATTTATAAATTCTTGGAATCAAGCTTTCCCATCAAGTGTGTTTTCAGTGTGTCATTGTGCCAGCCGCCTTTCTCTTTGTACTGACTGCTTACCCAGCTGATAGTATAATGAAGCTACAGTCTAAACTACCTTTGTTGTATCTGTGAGCAAATGCTCCTTCTTTAATATGCACGTACTGTTTTCCAGTTTGTGATGTCTGGCTGGGGGACAGGTTATTCATTTGGATGTGATATTGTTGACTATTCACAGTCACCCAGAGCTCTGAGGGTAAGTTTCTCTTTGGAAAAACTTGTCATTCAAAATCTATGTTGAAACTTTTTGCACTCTGTTTACAGTATTGGATATGAACTCAGAATGAAGATGAGTAAATGACTCATCAAGTTGTATATGTAGTGGGGTTAATAAATGTTACAAGAATCAATAGGCTTGTAGTTTCCTGAAATGAAAATCAGTGCTTTTCTTTTTTTTCATTTTGTGGATTTAAAAGTAAGATAATGTGGAGTTCTTGAAAAACTGAAAAACAGGATTACCATAAGATCTAGCAATTTCTAAGGGAATCAAAAGCAAGGACTCAGATATTTTACACTCAGGATCTTAGCAGCATTATTTATAATAGCCAAAAGGTAGAAGCACTTCGAGTGTCTGTGGATTGGTAAATGAATAAATAAAATGTGGGGTACATATATATATATATATATATGTATGTTATAAAATATATCTGTATCTGTGTGGTATATATGTGTGTGTGTGTTATAAAATATATCTGTATCTATCTCTGTAGAGAGGGAGAGAAGGGGAGATTAAATATTATTCAGCCTTTAAAAAGAAGGAAATTGTTATGCTACAACGTGAATCTTAAAATAATGCTAACAGAAATAATACAGTCAGAAAAGGGCAAATACCACATGAATTGGCTTATATACCTAGAGTAATCAAATGTATAAAGACAAAAAGTAGAATGATGGGTAGAGCTAGAGGGGAGGAGGAATGCAAAGTTATTTTTGAACAGATACAAAGTTTTAATTATTCAAGATAAAAGAGTTCCTTTGACAGATGGTAGTGATGATTGCATAACAATGTGACTATAATTAATGCCATTGAACTGTACATCAAAAAGTAGTCAAGATGAGTGTGGGGGATTTAGCTCAGTGGTTCCGCCCCCTGCCTTGGAAGCGCAAGGACCTGAATTCGATCCCTGGTACCGAAAAAAAATTAGTCAAGATGGTAAATTTTATGTTACACATTTTACCAAAACTCTTAAAAAGTAAACTTTTCTTGTGTTAAAAAATAGAATGAAATAATTTTGAGTCTATCTGTCTTTCTCTAGATGGTACACACCTGCTGGCTTTATTACTTCTCCAAATTTATTGAGCTGTTAGACACTGTAAGTATGTGGTCACCATATTCGGTAATTGTTTGATGTTTCAGTGAAAGCAATAAACTGCTACAATTCTGTTCTCTGATAACTGGATATCAGCCCTCAAGCAAACCTACTATTATCTCTTTTGCTTTTTATTGTAAGTAATTTTAAAGAGTAGAATAAGCTTATTTTCTAGTATTTCTCAAACTCCAAAAGGTAGGTTTTTTTTTTATAGTTACCACCTGATTAAGGTAAGCATAGAACTATCACATAAAATAGAAAAGTGTAAATCTTGCTGTAGAAGATGACAGTTGTTTTGTGAAGCAAGTTCAAGGAACAAAGATCAGAGGCTATCTTAGCTTTGGTTCTTAGGCCAAAACACTGTGTCATCAATATTCTTTTAAGGTGATAAATGCTTCAAAATTCATAAACTTATGCTAGGAAGTGAAGTTACCCCCACGTTATTGTAATTTTAGCTGCCTTTCTGAAATCTACGCTTACTGGGCCCTGGCTCTTCCTACTTCAGATCTTGGCGAGGACCAACTTTGGACGGATGACTGGGTCCTGGGAGAAGCAAGCATTAAGGCTTAGTCTGTGTTGAGAGGAGAAAGCCATGAACCTTTGTTTCCAGAGCATCTTAGGAGAGCTGGGTATTTATTATATGGCTGTGGCAAATAGATGTTAGTTATTTGGAGCTAGTATTGGTCTGAGACTGACAAATGCATTCTTTCTTTGGGTTATACATCACCACATTTCTTGTAGGAAATCTCAACATGCTTCACCTTCTCAGTTGACTAATCACATAATGTTAGAATAGGAAGGGACTTCGGTGAACACAGTCCAGTGGTTCTCAAACCTTAGCATGCATTGGAGTCACTTGGCGGGCTTATTAAACCACAGATACCTGGACCCACACCCCTGGCACTTCTGATTTAATAGGTCTTGGGTGGGGCTCATGAATTTTCATTTCTAATAAGTTCTTAGGTAATGTTAATGCTGTTTGTTCAGGAACCACACTTTGAGAGCTCCCCCACAATGGCTGAACCAACACTGCCATCCCTACAATAAAACCACTTACTACATACTGCCAGATCTGACTTCTAATAGTTTGTTTTGTTAAACAAATTTTTATTTATGTTCATACTTTTCTCTTCTATTATCTTTATCCAGTTTCAGTATTAGCACAGTATTGATTTCCTAAAATGAGGGGAGACACGTTCC
>NW_004624815.1:9234631-9293740 GCF_000247695.1 Heterocephalus glaber
ATAGAAGTTGTCAAATTTATTTCAAAAAAGATTTTTGTAATATGCTTTCTATATCCTTTTAAATTCTGTAAAATCTGTGGTAATGTCCTCTAAATCTTGATATTGTAATTTTTAAACAATGTATAATTGATATTGTGTAATAGGAAGAAAAGGTCCAAAGGAGCAGGGGAAGTGGGAGGGGTAGGGAGGGGAAAGGAAAGAAGGGAAAAGAAAAAATATGAGAAAAAAAAATGGAAACAAAGTCTTTGCAAATAGGGAAGGGGTGGAGGGGGTGAAGGGAGGGCAGGGGAAGGGGAAAAAATAAAAACTAAGATACATCATGTGAAGTTACAAGATCCCAATGATGAATGTAACTGTATTTCATACCTAAAATGTACCAATAAACTTAATGGAAAAAAAGAGAGAGAGAGCTCCCCTGCTGATAGTCTAGTGTCTCTCTGTGTAGTGGAAATAATGGTATTGGGAACAAAGCAAGCACATGTGGGCTCCACTTCCAGTGATTTGGTATCAAATGATCTGGAGTAAAGACCAGGAATGATTATTTTTTAAAAAATTTCTTGGATATTGTAATATGGAATAGGAGCAGAGAACCATTGAGACAAACCAGAGCTCTCCGAGGACTTGCCACTGACTGGGACTAGGGGGTGGTTCACTGTTGCCCCAGGCTATGTTCTTCCTTGTGCTTAAGCAAACGTATTTTGGCCTCATTGACTGCTTTGCATGTTGTCAGTTCCAGCTTCCATAAGAACACTGTTGCTGCCTCTTTGTCCTTTCCTGAACTACATTTCTCAAATACTCCATCACAATAATACTTTTCTTTGTGTTGTGCTGTTTTAGTCCTGAATTTAAAAGTCAAACTTTAGCACTGGTATTCTGAATTTTGCTTGGGAATTTTTAAATATCCCCATCCCCCCAGTTCTACTTTTGTTTTATTTATAGGGTTTCTATAAACCACAGGGTATGTTCAATATGAGTGGTCCTTTTATTGCCCTGCTCATTTTTCTTACACAGCTTTGCTTTCTTTTCCATCGTAGTTTCCAAATGAACACCTCAAAAAGTTTTCTCTTCCTGCTTTAATAAAAAAGTGCTAATGTTTTGATGTGTTGCAAGTTGTTCTTGACTTACCTGATTCCTTATCCAAATTGATAGGGTGTAGTAAAAAGCATTGTAGAATAAAATAATTTAGTTCTAAAAATTAAAGTCTTCCTCTTTCCCATACACTTCAAAATTCATTATTTTTTATATTTTAAAAAATTTAACCATTACTATTTCTTTCAGTAATTTTTTGTCAAACTCCACTTTATATTTTTGATTTTTAAATCTTCATACAATTTCTTTTCACTTTCTTATTGGCTCTCTCCTGATTAGTTATAATACCTGTGTTCTTTTATACTTGTTAGCTTTTGAGCTGCCCCTTGGAGAATCAGCTACTTTTGTAAGTAAGCATTCTGTAAAGCAATGCTCTTAAAGTAAATTATAGTACAGGGTAGTTTGCTCTTTGCCAGTATTTTTGTAATGCTCAGTAAGTTGTTGCATGATTTTTATAAACTTGATTTTCTTTACATTATTTCAGATCTTTTTTGTTCTGCGTAAGAAGAATAGCCAAGTGACTTTCCTTCATGTCTTCCATCATACCATCATGCCATGGACCTGGTGGTTTGGAGTCAAATTTGCCCCAGGTAGCCAAGGGAAAGTTGGGATCATATAATATAACCAATCACATTTTATAAGAACATTTTTAAAAATCAAAGAATTACTTTGGTCAAACTTCTGACTTCAAATTATTACCTAAAACATAATCATTGAACTATCCACACACCCCACCTCCCATACATACAACTTTTGGGCACAGGATTCTATACATATTCTTTAGTTTTGTTTGGAGTTTTCCTTGTACTGTAGAGCTCCAGTAAGTGTCTTTAAGTAAATAATAAACTAATAAATAAAATGGTAAAAACTTTGGCTTTATAGGAGTCTGTTTAGATAATATTTCTTTATATGTTACCAGGAAGTTGGAATGTTTTATCTCAAGTTCCATGTCTTACTTGCTTTCAAGTTCCTAAGAATTCACACCCTATCTTAGTCCATTTTATATTGCCAGGACAAAACACCTAAGAATGGTTGGTTTATAAAGACGTGAGATTTATTTGCAAATGGCATTAGGCTAAAGAGAGGTCTCATGCAATAGAGAAAGTCAGAGACTGGGGAGGCTCCTGATCTGCTCTTGTGTAACATCTCATTATCCAGGAGACTAATCCACTTCTGTGAGAACCAATCCACCACTCCAGGAAGCCAGCATTAATCTTTTCACGGGGATGGTCTTGACTCAGTCACTTTCCTCTTACAGGCCCCTCCACCTTTCAGTACCATTACATAAGTATCCAAAAGATGTGTCAGATGGTGCTGATCCCAACTTTGTAAAGCATTCTACCATAGTAAAAGATAAAAAGTTTTGCTAGTATTTTTTAGATCAAAGATAGTTTAAATAAAGAGTTTAACAAGCAGCCTCTTTTGTATATTTCATTCTGGTTTTATGCTTCCAAACATGTAGAATTGAAGAAAACAGGCAGTAATTTTGTCTTACCTATCTCATCACGATGTTTTAAGTAAGTGATATCCTTAAGGTCATATTCTTATCATTGCAAACTTTGGTTGGAAAATTTATTCTAGTTTCTTAAATTTAAAAAAATCTTCAGGTAACCCTGTAGTCCATATGAGACAGTGCTTTAACATTTTTATGAACAGCTTACCTTGATTAGCATTCTGGTTTTGCTAGACTTAAAGAAAAGAGGAGCCATAATTGAGGAACTCTTGTTTGAGTTTTAGATGCTGTAGACATGGGATGAAAGGAGGGGTGGAATCTGCGTGCAGCAGAGCATGAGAGGATATGAAGAAGACAATGGCGAGTAGGAGATGTCAGAGTATAGGACTGAGAAATCTTAGGCATAAGGCTGTCCTTAACTAGGGCATGCAGACATTGGATTTTCTAGTGTGTAAAGCATCTTCTTGCCCCAAATTGGTATTTATCTGTTGAGGCATTTTTTTAAAAAAGTAAATGTTGAGGCCAAGGATTTAGCTCAGTGGTGCTGCTGCTTGCCTCGCAGGCACAAGGTCCCAAGTTCGATCCCCGGTACCAAAAATAAAAATAAAGTAAATGTTGCACCTTTTTCTTACAATATGTACTAATGTCAAAATTTAACTCATAGTCTTAGCTGTGTCTATTTTACAAATCCAGGAGAGCTAGGATACTTAATTTTCTTAATTTTATTTATCATTACTTTCTTGTTTTTGTTCTCGCTCACATACATATTGTGCCTCTCAGTTATTCCTAAGTGATGTATATATTGACACCTTATTTGAATTGGTGAAAAACCTAGTAGAAGGATTATGGTTTCTTGTGTGTATATAATTATGAAAATGATATTGACAGGCATATTTAGTTCTTCTCCATTAAGCTGTTTGACTCTTAATTATCAGAAAGGATGACTTTTATTTTTAAAGAATGCTAGTAAAGATGATTTTACATGCTTTTTTTCTTGTCTTTATTCCCTAAACAATACCTAAGAACAATTATTTACATAGCATTTACATTGCTTAGTATTATAAATAAGCTAGAGGTGATTAAAAGTATATGGGATGATGTAAGTTATATGCAAACACTATGCCATTTTATATAAGGGACTTTGAACATCCAGCATTTGGTATCCTCGGGGAGTCCTGGAACTAATTTCCTATGGATATTGGGGAACAACTGTATGTATTAAAACACTGAAAAAAGAAAGAGAAATAAAAATAGAATAAAAGATTGGAATACAATATTCCAAAGTAATACATGGGTGATTTGAAGATATTGAAACAGTGTTCCTCTTCCCTTCTTTATCCTTCTCTTTACTTTCCCAGTTTTTTTTTTTTTTGTATTGAATAGTTCTATAATGGGAAACAAATTTTATTTAACAATGGAGTTTTTTTTTTTACTTCTGTGTTTGAGTGCATTGATAATCTAGCTTCCATTTCAAGAACAAAAAAATGCTTTCAATAAAGAAAATGTAAACATGATATACCTAATTTTGAAATGTTATCATGTTTATGGTCATTTTGTGATAGATTCCTTCTCCACACCCTAATTTCTCTTCTTTAGAAAACGTACAAGGTCGAAATGTTTTCCTGTCTCTCCTGTGCTTCTCACAATGCCATTCCTGCTCGGTGTTATGTTGAACTCTCTAAACATTCCCGGTGGCAAATTCTAAGCATTCAGTGGCAAATACACCAGAAGGAGCTTTTCCCACAAGTGTTATTCAGCACTGCTTTTCATTCCTAGAATGAGGCTGTTCCGTTTAAGTTCTTCTTTTCAAAAATTTAAATATAGCTGATCCCTATCTAGTGTTTAATTTCCTGTTTGTGTCTTGTAGCCCCCTCTGGGATAATAGCAATCCAACTTTTTTTTTAATTTGATGAAAATATTTCTGTGACTGGTTTTTATATTAATTGTATATAAAACCTCTTTGAGAGATATGTAGAATTATGGTAATTACCCAGGTGATTCCTTTATTTTTTCCAAACCAAAGGAGTAAAATGTGATGCCATTAATTGTAATTCATTCAGTTTGCTTTTCAGACCCATTATTGTAAAGAAAGCACACTTAGAAAATACTTCATTAGAAAAGCCTTCAAAAAAAAAGAAAGTAAAAGAAAAGCCTTCCAAAGAGTAAAATAAAAAGTAATACCAATTAAAATGTTACTTGTGAAAAAACTTATTAAAATAACACCAGAAAAGAATCCTAGAGAAAATAAGTTAATTTTCTGTGATAGTTTATTTTAGTCAGTAACTTTACTAAATACTTTCAGTTACATTAAGTATGTTTTTAAATTCATATCACAAGATCCTTGTATTAGGGTGTTTAGGATACTCTTCTACTAAATATGGGAGACATGTCTTAGTGAGAAAGGCTGTGACATACTTTATTATAAAGGCTGAAATAGATTTCCTGTTTACGTATTACCATGAGACATAAATGGACTTGACAGGTATTTGGCTTACCCTTGTGAAGCAGCTTGATTCCTAAACTATGAGAAGTAGACAATGACTATATATTAAAATTAACATATAAATTTTTAAAAAATAAAATTAACCTAGAAAAGGTGTTTTCACAACACTATAATTTACTTACTCAAGTTTCTCTTGGGAAACAAGATTAATCCAACTATAAAATAAAAGCTGAGAGGTGTTAATAAGCTTCATTAATTCAGTTCCTTCCTAAATTTGTTATATTTAAGGGATTAGCTAAAAATTTGATGTACTCTACTCTGAAGTAGAAAGTTTATGAAGCATTACATAAATGAGAATTTGGGGAAATATTTACTTAAAAGTAACTATTTAATGGCAGGCATGGTGGCACACTCTGATAATCCCAGTGCAAGAGAGGCTGAGGCTGGAGGATTTCTGTGAGTTTAAGGCCAGCCTGTGCTACAAAGTGAGACCCTGTCTCAAAAAAAAAAAGACCTATTTAAAATAAATTATTTGGAGGGAGTACTTTAGCAGTGGTAGTATCTAGAAGTACTAAGTATTACTGCAATTTCAAATTATTAAAAAGTAATTTCTGTGTAACAGTTTTATGACATTTTCCCTTAGAAGACTATATTGGAAATGATAAATTTATATTTTCCTTTAAACTTTCTATAATTTATAGTGTTTATGAATTCAGTGCTTCCTCTACCATAATCTAAATATGTGAGGTTCTGCTTCATTTTCAGAATCAAAAATTCTGAAATTAAGAAAATAAAGTATTTTGGAGAAATTTTAAAATTCTAGGTCAACAGCATGAAGCTGACACAGATTGTACATAAAAAAGGCAGATTTCTACTGGTGTGGTGGTATGTACCTGTAGTTCCAGCAGCTACCTGGGAGACTGAGGTGGGAATATCATTTGAGTCCAGCATAAACAACATAGCAAGACTTTGGGGAGAGAGAGAGAGAGAAGAAAGGAAGGAAGGAAAGGGAAGGGAAGGGAAAAAAGAAAAAGAGGGAAGAAGGGAAAGGAGGAAGGACAGATTCTTCGAGACTGTGCCCCTTTGGAAAGAGATCTTCAGGAAAAATTTCTGGGAGGCCCCCATCAACGTCATCCAAACACCTTTTACTCATTACTGTTACTGGTAAAGACAATTGAAATGGTCTTTCTGGCATTCTCAAGTATTCTTTGCTTCTTAAATGAAGATGGTGAAATTAGAAGAGGAAATCCAACATAGGAAGACATAATCAAATAGGTGCATTAACTAGGTTGGTTTCACAGTTAATAGATGTTTATTTTGGAAAAATAGTAATTGATAAAAGCACATTTAATGTAGCTTACTAATGAGAAAGCCAGTGGTTTTACTGCCAAATTTTTATGGCATTAAAAATATTTAATACACATTACTGAGAGTGGGAAAAAATGAATTTCATGCCACACAGTGAAATGTACAAAAGCAGTCTTTGCAGCTTTATTTATAATAGCTTACATTGGAAACAATTCAGATGTCTTTCAACCGGAGAATGAAAAAAATACTGATATACTCATATGCTATAATACTACACAGAAGTAAAAGACAAATTATTAGCATACATGTACCAACATGCATGAGTCTTAAAAACATTTTGTTGATTGAAAGAAGACAGGCACAAATGAGTACACTGTATACTTCCATTTAAAGTTTAATAACAGCCAAAATTAACAATTGATGACAGAAATTAGAATAAAAGTTATCTTAGGAGGGGCACATAAGAATTCTAGGAATGCTTTATATCTGAATCTTAGTGGTGGTTGCATACATGAGTATATGTGAAAAATATTAAGTTGTACATTTAAGATTAATGCACTTTATATATGTTAATCTTCACTAAAATTCTTTTGATTATTATTAAGCAATATATCATATTTAAGAAGTATCTCAATTTAGTTTGTTAAAGTAAACCTAGATCATAAGGCTATCTTAATGGTAAGACATAGCTAATAAACATGCTAATTTATTTTCTAAAATTTGGATCTTATTTTTAACTAAATATATTATCCATTTCCTCTAGATTGATGGCTGTTTAGCAGAATTGATGTTTTATATATGTTTTTATTTCTTCCTACTAAAATTCATGAAATATGATTATACTGAAATTTCAGTTCAGACAAAAAATGTATCTGACTTTAAGGAACAATGGCCTCATGATATAATGTTTATTTCCAGGTGGTTTGGGAACATTCCATGCCTTTGTGAACACAGCTGTGCATGTAGTGATGTATACATACTATGGGCTGTGTGCAATGGGACCAGCCTACCAGAAGTATTTGTGGTGGAAAAAACATTTGACATCTTTGCAGCTTGTGAGTAATTAATTTTCTTTAAAACCAGGCATGAAAGTAGAGTTATTTGTTTTCACTGTGAATTAGAAAACTAGCTAAAGAATAAAGTTTATAAAATATAGAGGTAGTATCCTTTCTATGTTGTTTGAACTTTGTCAGGAACTGCATTGAGAACAAAGCATATTTGGTAACTTAAGAGACTCAAAAAGTAAGTCAGACTAGGGTGGCTTCCTGGTAGAGTCCTTGATATATTCTCTAGATAGATAGATAGATAGATAGATAGATAGATAGATAGATAGATATTTTACTTAGAAATTATCATCTATGTGATGAAAATAATCTCAAAGTTGTGATGACCAACAGGCATAGCACTAAGTTAGAAGGTAGAAATTCTGGCCTGGGGATGTAGCTCAGTGTTAAGAGTCCTTGGCTTGCATGCATGATGCCCAGCACTACCCAAGAGAAAACAAAAAAAGGAAAAGAAGTTAGAAATTTCATCTTCTAGTTCTAAATTACCTTAATAAATTCATTTTTCTTCCAGTAAGTAAAAAGGATTGCAATGATGAAAGGTGTAAAATGGTATATGAACATATATGTATTGAAGAATGTGACTACTGCTTTCAAGTAAAAAAAAGTTTAAAAGAGCAAGAGCAGAACCACTCAGTTTAATTCTAATATATAGGCAGCATGTAAGATTTTTAAGAATAGTTGTAGGGATGAGATGCTGATTTGCTTTTAATTTTATTGTTTTATTAAAAGGAGAATTCTGTTATCCCCATATTTCCAGATTTGTAGTTTATAATAAACAGGGTTCATATTCTGCCAGTGAGACCAAGGAAAAAGTATGACTTTAGGTATAGATATCTTGTTAGGATTAATATTTATTAAAAATCCTATAACTTGTTAAAAGAAATATGGTGCATTCATGTAAGATATTCTCCCAGGTGAGAGACTGATGTTTTAATCTGTAAAGATCAAAAATCAAGTGAGAGTATTGTCCTTGAAGTTATTTAATGTCTGAAATTGGCAGCAATCTAGATGAACAACCATAAGAAAATGATGAAATAAGTTATTTTAAATCAGGCTGTGGAATACTGTAAGGTCATAAAATTATTCATTACTACTTTTAAAATATTGAAACATCAGAAATATTTAAAAATATGTCTGTGCTCATTGCAGATAAATTAGAAAACCTAATTAGACAAAGAGAAGGAGAATAAAGATGTGGGGTAGGGATGTAGTGCAGTCGTAGCATGCTGTCTAGCTTGTTGCCTAGCTTGTAGGAGGCATGAAGCCCTGGGTTCAATCCTTAATACTGCAGAGACATAGAACAATATCCATCATCTTAGGATAATAATGCTGAAAGGTTTTATTTTGTTCTGTCAGTTTTTCTCTCTTATGTATGTGTGCATATAACCTTTATGTGATTTGACTTATACTGCATATACAATTTGTATTAGTCTTTTTTTTCTACTTAACATATTCAAGTATTGTGAAAAGTTGTAACAGTGTAAAAATTCTTATGTAGAAAAGGATATACATTGTTCATTAATATTCTAAATATGTCAGTCAGCCACAAATACACACACATATACAGGATGTTGAGAACATTGCTTACCCTTTCTAAAGTTTTGTCTCTTTTTCTCTAAAATTAAAGGAATAAGGGTAGCTACTGTGCAGGAATATGATACAAGTTCATTAAGATAACACCAGGATGCGCTGGGGTTGTGGCTCGGTGGTCAAGTGCTTGCCCAGCATATACAATGTCCTGCTTTGCTCCCCAGTACCCAACCCCCCTCAGTAAAGCAAAAGATAATGCAAGCAAAGTTGATGATAACAATAAAATGGAATAAAAGAAACCCTGTGAAAATCTTAGCCATAGTTATAACTGCATGGATTGTGGGTAATTTTTATTTATTTCTTTATAGATTTTTACTTTTCTATAATTTCCCTACATGTATTGCCTTTTAATGGGGGTGGGGCTATCCAAAATACCTGAATCTTAGCATAGAAAATGGATGTGTTAGGACTGTGTGCAGACAGATTTTGAGCAGCCCTAGGAGGACAGACAGTGCTGTTTCACTCCTTCCTGGCCCTCTCTCTGCTTGGCAGCTATGATTGTTTTTATCTATGATGAGGAGGACATGAAGCAGATACGAGGAGCCAGGGATCCTTTGGCTCCTGTAAAATAATAAAGGCTCTAATTTAAATGTTTCTATTTTCTAAAAATTAACCTATTTGTTCTAACAGCAGGACTGAATACTTGAAATCTAAACCATCCTGGAAACTTGGGCTACAGGTAGTGGTCCTACATAGATTTCATCACTGTCAAGGACGCAAGTCAGCCACTGCCAAAGGCAACCTGCCCTGTGGTTCTCTAAGTAGTAAGATGGTTGTACATTGCATGCTCCAAGAGCATTTAAATAGGATCCCTTGGAGCAGGGCAGTTTTCTGGAAATAAATAGAGGTTCCAAACTCCTGTCTGGATTTTTGACACTGTATCATCTATTTTCACTCCTAAGAGGCTAGATTCAAAGATGAACTTCCAACAGTAGCTTAGATACAGGTGAGGAGTATATGAACATAGGTAGGCAAAGAATTGTTAGCTCTTAGAGCAGGGGGTTTAGCTTGTTGGTAGAGCACTTGGCTAGCATGCACAGGGCCCCAGGTTTGATCCTCAGCTCTGCAAAAAATAAGAATAAATGTATAAAAACTCTTCATGTCTGAATAATATTACTCTTTCATTTTTTAGATCCAGTTTGTTATTGTCACCATCCACATGGGCCATATCTTTCTCATGGAGGATTGCAAGTACCAGTATCCAGTCTTTATGTACATTATTATGTCATATGGGTGCATTTTTCTGCTCCTTTTTCTTCATTTTTGGTACTGTGCTTACACCAAGGGTCAGAGGCCACCAAAAACTATAAAAAATGGAAACTATAAAAACAAACAGTACTAAAATACAGTACAACATGAATCTACGATTGAGACTGATACCTTGTCTTCCTTGACAATCAAGAGATATTTACCTATGCAATGCATTTTGTATATTTTTTCAAAATCAAGACCTTGTCTTTTTATGATAAATTATTGGGATTTCTGATATTTAAGAGTTCAAAGCTTCCAAACAAGTCTTCTGATAAAAGCCTAGAGCAGCCAGAATTTTCTCAGCTGCTTTTAAATCTAACTGAAAGCTTTTGTTTAATATATTTTGATACAATAAAAGGAGGATGTGAAGCAACACAGTACTCTTCAAAGACATCCAGTAGAGATGAAAAATATTAGCTATTTTGATCACGAACAGAGATCCGCAGAGTACGCTAGATTCCTTCTGCCAGGTTGGTAAACTTCTGACTGTGACTCTGATTCTGTCACTTGTTGACTGCATTCAGAAGATGTTGTATTTACTCTGGAGTTCAGTTACTATTCTGAAGTGCTAACACGGGTAAACATTAATTGAATTTTTAATAAGTTGTGATTTGAAATCACTAATGATAAATTTTAATGGATCTTTTGAACAGCTTCCATCAATTTTGCTGGTAAAGCTTTCTCACGACGCTTTTGTTATACAGACTGTTTCAAGGTAGCAGTGCTTTCTCTTACTTACACGGTTACACTTGACATTAAGGTGAAGTTAACATTAGTTTGGAAACAAGCTGATTCTTTTGATGGGCCACTATCGTTTTACAAATAACTTTTATATATCTGCACCCAGGTGAATGTATCAATGAAACTGTGTAGTTAGTGGAAAGATATGATTTGTTGTATTATGTCACTTTCTTATGTTATCATGGTTTAGAGGATTATCTCATTTAAATATTGGTTACATACTTAAATGTTTATATTATTAGCATACTGTAGGTACTTTTAAATCACAAATAATTTTAGGCCACTCATTATACTGTTTCCAGACAGGGTTTGAGTAGCTTATCGTGCAGCGGAGGCAGGTGGTAGCATAGAGAGTATCTAGGAGAATATTTGGTCTATAAGTAAGGGCTCTTCTACTTTGAGAAACTGACAGACTGCATTATAGTATCATATATATCTAGTATTATAAATACACTGCATGTGAAAGTATTTTCCAGAATTGTGAATTGGTCTAGTTTTTCAGACCTTTTATAAACCATATAATGAATGGCTAAAATTCATTTACCATAGGTTTTTGTTTTTCCTTTAAAATTGTGACTCCTAGATTTATCTTGTTCTCATATTTTCTTGTTGGAAAACCAAAACTACCAATCAGTAGAGTTTTGTCCAAGAAATAGCTACATTTGGATATTTGTGGATCTTTCCTTATTGTTTTTTCTCATTATACTCAATTTTGAAGGACTGTTTGTGTGTGAAAGACTTTAAACAATTGGTACTTATGGCCCAGATTATTGTGTAACATACAGTAGTACTTATTATACAACAAAGACTGCATTTTCACTGATTGTACATCTCTAGTTCTGTCTTCCTTCTAGTCCATTTTTGTATAACATAGCCTGCATCTTCACATTTACCAAATTTATAAGGCCATTAAGTGACTGTTAGTGATTTCATTGCTATATTATGAAAAGATGAGGACTGATAAATGGGGGAATTTCCTATTTTTACAAAATAAAGAACAGGAGAATAGCTAAAAGACATAGCTGCTTTAGTTTATTTCAGTGTGAAGGTCTCAGGGTTGCTTCATTGTTTTCCTGTTTTAGCTCCTGGTACCCAGCCTGCGCTAAAATGAGAAGGTGTGGTAGGTGCTGTTATACATATGTATAGTTCCCAAAGACCTAAGTAGGGTAAAGGTCAAATGGAAACAAAAGTAAGAAATAAAACAGGAGAGTTTATTTTGTTCTGACTCACATTGTATAATCTCACCTAACCTCCCTGTTTGACTTGTGCATTGTGATACAGCTCAGTGGTAGAACAGTTTCCTGTTATGAGTGAGGGGCTATGTTAGATCCCCAGCCCTGCAAAGAAAGAAGGGAGGGAGGAAAGAAGGGAGGGGGGAAAGACAGAGAGGGAGGAGTTTGACTTGTCTATGAACCAACAGGAATATGTAGTGAAACCACATTCTAAATTCTAGGAATAAAAGTGGGGAGGTAGAGTGTTTACATGAAAACAGATCACAACTGGCAGAGGTACTCTCCATGTAATCATCAGTAGATCAAAATGAATGTCACTAGATATGGAATTTGTGTGGGTGATGTTTTGTTCAAAGGGTTCTGGGTGGTCAAACAGAATTTCTCTCTGTGTTCCATTCCACTTTCCAGGACTTTATTGACTTTGGGTTTGCTTACTTAACAAGCAAAAAGCCAAGCTATAAAATCTAGTTTATTACTTAAAGTTCTGTGAATCCTTGAGGACCTATGTCTGTATTGTAAATAAATGCAATACAAATTTTTAAATATCTAATAGAAGCTGTCACTTTATAATCTTTTTTCTTTACGGAGAATTCTTGAGTATACTACATTGTTTCATAATTATAAAATTACAAGATTATATTCCCTCAGTTATCCCTTATTTCTGTTAACATTTTAAAAACTGAATAATTCTAGGGAAATTGTCAAAGTTTGGGTTTGTTCTCTGTGTATTATAATAAATTTGTGGTATTACATATATATGTGTGTATGTGTGTGTCATTTTGGAATCTTGCCACTTATGTTTATGTGAGTAGGGGATTTTTCATCTGAATACTCACTGAACTAAAGAATATTACACGTTTGTTGTATACTTGCTATGTTCAGACCACTGTGCTGGAGAGGCCTAGAACATAATTGAGACCCCTTGGAGCTTACAGGCTAGCAGATAAAATTATGCTACAGACTAGTATGTGATTGGTACCTGAGGAGTCAAAGTTCTGCCTTGTAGCAACCAGGGAAGGCTCTACAAAGAACTTTGAATTTGATTCGTATCCTTAATGTATACAGAATTTCAAAACGAGTAGTAGACTAGTAGGTGAAGAATCTTAAATAAAAATAAATGACAGATATAAAAAGAATAATTTTTTCATCCCTAACTGAAATAATCACGCTAGGTAATGACTGTCTGTGTTTGCTAAAATAATGAAGTTGGTAGGGAAGTCTATAATGGATGACTTATGCTGGCATAACCTAAACCCACTGATAAATCTCAATGTCATTAAAAGTGGGACAATTCGTTATTGTATGCCTCTTAGGACAAGGTATGATAAAACAGTGAATGTTTAAAGTTTAAAAAATATTTATTATATTAAAAGATATTTTACCATTAATCTCCCTCAAAATAATGCCCCTTGCTTCAAACACACTTATCCCATTGTTCTTTCCACTTTCTGAAGCAGGTCTGGAAGTCCTCTTTTGTGAGAGTCTTTAGTTGCACAGTTGTGGCACCCTCAATGTCTTGAATCAAGTCAAAATGTTTACCTTTCATGGTCATTTTGACTTTGAAGAAGAGCTAGAAGTTGCATGGTACCAGGTATGGTAGATGAGGACACATACAATGTTTTTACAAGCCTGCTTCTGTTATCAGCACTTGCAGTCACCACATTTTTTATCACACCTCATAAAAACAGTTATGAAAGAACTACCAGAACTGCTTCCAGAAAGTTGCAAAAATAATGGGATAAGTATGTTTGAAATGAGAAAGCAAAATGTGAAGGGAATTAATGACCGTGTGTCTTTTACTGTAATAATTTTTGAGTTTTGGTTTTTTTTGGTTTGGTTTTATTGTTTTGTTTCTGTTGTTCTTTTGAGACAGGGTCTCACTATGTAGTTTAGTCTGATTTTGAACTTACTGTGTATCCCAGGCTGGCCTTGGGCTCATGGCAATCCTCCTGCCTCAGCCTCCTGAGTGCTGGGATTACAAGTGTGTGCCACTACACCCAGCTACTGAAATATTTTTTAAAAATTTAAACACTCACCACATAGTTTGATCACAACTCATATGCTATAATACTATGAAAATTTCTTGCAAAACATCTTTTAAAACTTGAATCTAGTCAATCCTCCATATTTAAACTACCAGTTTCAAGAAATACAGTGGGTAGAGGAAGATGTTAAAAGACATCAAGCGAATACAATCAGCCAAACCTAGAATATAGGAAATTCTGTAGGACAATTTCATCAACAAAACATAGTATGTAAAAAAAAAGAAAAGATGGGTGTGTAACACAGTGATAGAACACTTGCCTGGAATGCACAAGGCTTTGAGTTCAATACTTAGCACTGGAAAAAACAAAGGAGGGGACTGGGCTTATAGTTTAATGGTAGAGCACCTGGTTAGCTTGAGTAAGGCCCTGTATTTGATCCTTAGCACCTCCAAAGAATAAATTTTTTAAAAAGTAAAGACACAGAAAGTTGGCATAATTAGTATATGGAATTTTAGTATACTCTTTAATCTACTTTGAATATATCTGAAAATTTCCAGCTTTTAAAAAGCATTGTGTATATTATAAATTTTATGTATTATATAAAATTATATAACATGTTATTTTTAAATAGGTACCCCAGGTTGGTCTTTAACTCAAAGTTCTCCTCCTTTAGCCTCCCAAGTGCTGGAATTAGAAGTGTCCACCACCATGCCTGGCAAAGATGTTATTTTTGATTCCAAGTAGAAATCAAACTGACAGAATTATGCTACAATGTTAGTGAATTGGGAACTGGAATCAAAAGGGTTTGCTGTCCTTAGAATGTTCTAAAATGTCAAGGTAGTTGCTTGTATTTAAGTGTGATGAAATAAGAATTTATTATTTTACCCCCTCAAAAAACCCTAACAGAATTGATGTGATTATTTATCAGTGACCAGCCAGCCACTTGCTCCATCTAAGTGTTGTGAGAAGCTTTAAAATGACCTTGTTGTGATCCCTGCCGTTAAGAAGTTTACTGGATTTTTAGAAAAAGAGAAGCCACCATTGAAGTTTAATAGAAACTAAGGCAGTCCCTCTCAAGAGAGTGCCAGCATTTAGACCTTCTTAGCTGACATGGGAAAGAAAAATATGTGTGTGTACTACTCTCTGTATACACATCTCTAGAAATATATCTGTGTAACTGTCTGTATCTATATTAAGATAAACATGAGTTCATACTGATGTCTCCAACTCCAATCCATTGCCACATGGATCTCCCTAGCCTTTCCCCCTTGTTGTCTGACTCGAACAGTGAGATACCTGGTTCCCAACAGCTGCCATATAGTTATTTAATTGTTCATTTCTAATATATGCATGTTGTATAGTAAATTTTTAATTAATCCATACCTCATTGTATCAACGAGAGTTCCTTTTGTCAGTCATCTTAGAGATGCAACCCTTTCCAAAGGTGTTTAGGTCGGCACCTTCTCTCTTTCTCAATGATGTTATTTCATACATTTGTAATATAATTCAACTCTCTACATTCTATCCTGGGAGCCTCTCACCTCCTTGATCATGATGGTGAACCTTTTAGAACTTTCAATGATACAAATAGCCCACTGCAGCGTATGTGCCACAGGTTTGCCACCACTGTCCTAGATCATTACAAATTTTTTTTTTGGTACTGGGGATCGAACTCGGGTCCTTGCGCTTGCACAGCAGGTGGCAAAACCACTGAGCTAAATCCCCAGCAAAAACATTTTTTATACATTATTATTGACTCTGTGCTACAGGGCTCTTTGAGTTTTGATAAATGCATGATGTAGTATATCTAATGTTAAAGTATCTTACAGAATAGTTTCACTGACCTAAAGAACCCCTGTGCTTCACTGAGTTCAACCCATCTCTACCCTGAACACCTGGCATGATCTATTCTCTCTAGTTTTACCTTTTCCAGAATTTCATGTAAATGAAGTCATACAATATGTGACATTTTTAGATTTGATATTTACTTTCACTTAGAAATACACATTTTCAATTCTTCCATGTCTTTGTGTGGTTTGATTGCTTGTTTTGTTTGCTTGTTTGGCAGAATAGTGTCCCATTGTATGAATGTACCATAATTTATCCATTCACCTATTAAAAGATACTTAGGCTGTTTCCAGTTTGGAGGATTATGAATAAAGCTATTAACATTCATGTACTGTTTTTTTGTGTGGGCAGTCTTCAAATCAGGTGGTAAACAACTAGGCACACAGTTGCTGGATTGTATAGAAAGACAGTATAACTTTGTAGGAAACTGCTTCAAAATGCCTATACTGTTTTGCATTACCACCAACAATCCACAAAAGTTTCTGTTCCTCCACATTCTTGCCAAAATTTGGTGCAACAGTTTTCCTCAAATTCTTTATCCACAGTTTCATTCCTCATGGTTTCAGTTGCCCAAGGTCAACAGTGGTTGGAAAATATTACATGAAAAACTTCGGGAATAAATAATTTGTATATTTTCAATTGCATGCACTCTGAGCAGCATGGTGAAATCTCATGTCATCCTACCTATGATGTGAGTCACCCTTGTGTCCAGCGTACCCTCACTGTATATGCTACCCCTTCACAATTACCAGATTGATTATTGCAATATTGAAGTGGCTGTTTTAAAGCGACTCTTATTTTACTTAATGCTCCAAAGCACAAGAATGGTGCTGCACAGGAGGTACCAGGGCATAAAGCATGAAGGGACAGTTTAACTCTGGTTTAACTCTGATACTATGTGACCACACTGCAGGGCAAATAGGAAAAAGCAGTATACGCAGGGTTCAACACTTATCTGTGGTTTCAGGCATCCACTGAGGGTCTTGGAAACTATTCCCCCTAAACTACTATATTATCAGATTTTTAAATTTTAGCTATTCTAATAGGTATATGGTGTTATTTCACTGTTTCAGTTTGTGTTTTCCTTATGACAAATACTAGTGAATGAACTAGAGCTTTTATTCCTCACATGGGATACCTTTTGTTTGTCAACCTTTGAAAATTTTACTCACTCTCCAGACTTTGTCAAGGCTTTCTTCTCTGTGAAATCTTTACAAATCTTACTAGCCCTCAGCAACACCTTCCTTTTTTGTTTCCATTGAAGTGCAGTGGAGTTACATCATACCTAGGCCTAACTTACTCAAATTCAAGTACTGATCCAGTTTCTTCCTATGCTTATGAAATCCAAAAAGCCCTGAAGATTGCACAGTTACTTGGTGGACAAACCTGACTTTGCCACTGAAAGGCTATTTATTAATTCATGTGAGTTGAATATTCATATATTTCATTGCAGAAAAATGAATGTGTTTGATTATGGACTGCTGCCCAAATCTCTATAATGATGTTAAGTCTGCCATATGTATGTACCAGATATTTCCCTCCGAACCATCCTATATAATATTTAGTACTCCTCAGAGCAGTGAGAGTATTTTAACTTTCTAGGAGAAGCTAAGGAGCGGCATCTGAAGAGAATGAGCGTTATGAGGGGGAACTCCCCCCTTCCCTTTGACAGCCTCAAAGGGTGGCCCTACCCCAAGCATGGGACCAGACAGGAAGCCTGGTGAATTAGTCATCTTCACATTACTGTAATAAAATACCTGGGGTAATTAACTTACAAAGAGGAAAGGTTTATTTTGACTAATGGTTCTGTGGATTTCTATCTAAGATCTGGAGCCCTCTACTTTGGGCCTCTGGCAAAGGGTAGCACATCATGGTGTGGTGGAGCAAACCATTTCCTTCTGAAGTCAGGAAGTGGAGAGACCAAGAGAGGGGAATCCCCCAATCTCCTTTAAAGACAAGCATACCCCCCACCATGACCTGAGGAGCTCCCATTTCTGAAAAGGCCCATAGCACCTCTCAATACCCTGCCACCCTAGGGAATAAGCCTTTAACATGTTGAGTTTGGGGCACCACTCATTTAAATCATAGCACCTGGAAAGGATTTCTGGGCCTTGAGGTTGTTCCCAGTGCAGAAAGGAGTTGTGAGTGGAGGCAGTCTGTAGGTCTCAAGGGTCTCTCTAAGGCCAAATGACAAAAATCATGCCATCCCTCCCACCTTCCAGTGCCTTGAGGAAATATGGAAAGGGCTGAGGGTGTATTTTTTTCTTTTAAATAGGGCCAAACCAGTTGAAGGCACAGGTTTAGAAATTAAGGTGAAAAAAGAAAATAAAGGAAATTCTATTCCTTGGAGTGGTAAGTTTGCGTACTATGAATAGTGAAGTAATAATGAAGGCCATAGTTTTGGATCAAACTCTGACACTAGGCCCCAACAGACCAGGCTAAAAATCAAAATGGAGTCATTCATGCTAAAATTTCACCTCACCTAGCTAAAACTAACCGTTCGTCTGAACTAAGAAATCAAGATTAGAGAGAAAACATCCAAATCTTCCAAACAAGCCAGTTTCAACTGGCATGATAATGAAGTTCCCTTTGTCTTAATCCTTACAAAAGAAAAGTAAGAAATAATCTGTTAACCAGTTATTTTTCTGTTGTTCTCTCTGTCCCAGAATGACAAGTACCTTTGAAATAACCAATTTGCTTTTTGTTCTTTTGCTTCTGCTGTCTTCACCCTTTCTCTCTATAAAACAAACCTCTTCTCAAGACCATCAAAACACATGTTCTGCTTTAGGGAGTGAAGGATTGCCTGATTCTACACTAGAAAATAAAGCCAATTAAGATCTTTAAACTGAATTGTATTCTTGTCCTTTAACAGACCATACTTGAGATATATATGCAAAATTATGTTCATCCTCACAGGGAGGTTGGCCTTATTGTCTCATTTTATTGAACTGAACTACTCTGTAGTACCACATTGTGGAAGTCTTTAAATTGGGACTCAAGCCAAGGACATCTGATTCAGGGCCCAGGGCCTTCTCTCCTAGTTCCTGTTCATTGTCAGCACTGTGCTGTCAGGTGGGCTAATTGGTTGCATTGTGGTACTTATCCAGGTATTTCCCCACCTGTGTATGGTATCACTCTCCTGCTTGTTTCCTCAAGAAATGAATCAAGACAAATGCTTCCCACAGCTCTCATACCCATTATAAGAGTAATCACAGTTGCCAAGAGAAAAGCTTTAAGACTGATTTTGAGAATATGAATTGTTTCATACCCACAGGTAAAGTAGCTTAGCTTCAGAATTCATGTAATGCACATTCCCTTTGTCATTGTTTACTACTCTACCTAGAGAGTTCTTTTGCATAAAACTGAGTGTGTTTTATCCAAGTACATTTGGTTCACTCAAGCAATGAGTTCAGTTAAAGGAGCAGCATCCAGTCTCTTGTCCCTGGCCAGAGGCGGGAAGGCCAGTGGGCCTTAGCACCTGTGATGGTGGTGGTAGGATGTAGCTGTGTTTTACCTCCAGCAGCCTCCTTCCCCACTTTCAACAGCTGTATCCCCTTCTTTCTGGGCTACTAATGACTACCATGCTCCAAGTATGCAGACTCTTCTGACTACAGAACAACACATAAATCTCCAAACTAAATCTAATACTACTTTTAGAGTTTCTGTGATCCATAATAACAATGATATTTTTGTCTAAAAGTCTTGTCTTTCCTTTTTTGTCTTTTCTTCAGTACTCGGAATCAAACCCAAGGGCACTATATCACTGAGCTACATCTCCAGCCCTTTTTGTTTTTTATTGTGAGACAGGGTCTCACTAAGTTTTCCAGGTTAGCCTTGTACCTGCCATCCTCCTGTCTCAGTTATTTAATAGGCTTTCACACTTGCACATTGTGAAACTTCTACTTCAATTAATTTTATCATTGCCTAATTCATTGTTGAATGGTTATATAATTTTTATTCTATTTTAGAATGAAAAAATGGAAGGGAATATAATACTTGGTAGTAAATCCAGTATTTCTCTTCTTTTAATCTATACCTCAAGAAGCAGATTGTCCAATTGCTACAGAAATTGTTACTGTCAACCATTTTATTGTTTAAATCATTTGTGTGTTTAATCCAATTCACATTGTCCAGTTCTAATTCTTTAAAACTAATGTTTGTTTAACACTGTTTAGTAGAAATCTATACAATGTAGCTTTTTAACCTTTCCTTTGTCAAGCTGAAATAAACAATATCCACTTTTCTTCCACTGAAAAAGAAAAGGAAACTTTAGATATATTGTTATGAAATGAACAATGTAAATACACTTAAGTACTTCTAGTCACTTTGCTATGAATTTTTTAACAGCCATGTCTCAAACACACATAAAGATTGTAAGATTGAAGAATAGAAGCTTCCAGTGTAAAACTCAGTAACATCAGACTACTCCAGATACGTCTTTTGCTAACATTGATTTTTATCTAATGTGTCCTTGTAGGGTATATGTTTTTGTGGCTGTACAGTCCAGCTGGCAAATGTTGACACTGTTATAATTAAAGATATTATGAACTAATAAAGAAAAAAACCCGGATTATGTAGATAACTTTTATTCTGATACATGAAATAAGACACAAAATAGTGTGTTACTGTAGCTCATGAAGAATGGAATTCTTCAATATTATGAGAGGTACATTTCAACTCCTGCCCCCTATTTAGGTGATGATTGAATGACATACTGATCCTTCCCAGTCTCTCCTTTTCTTATTTTCTGCAATTGAAAACAAAAGTTCTTAGAATAAGACACAAAATGTGGTTTATGTATTTAAAGAGCAAAACAAGGTTCTAAGCATCTGCATAATTAGGGAATACTTCAAGGAGAAGAATGCTAAGACAGGCCCAGATGCTTCTGTTGTGAAGAGGCCATATGTTTTAACACTATTTACAAAGTGAAACTCTCAATGCTTGATTGTAACTTCTCATGTACTGCAGAAAACAAAGAATTCCATTCTAGTGTATACAGTCTATAGATTAGCATGAAGAAGTGGCTTCAATATTTCCCCTGTGGGAGTACTTTTCTCCTAATTCTTCCCTTAAAAATAGTATTTTTCCATTCTAATTTAAAAGATAATACAGGCAAAAGGAGAAAATGTGGAATAAGAAAAGAACAAAGATGAAAAAGGAAAAATCTATATTCCTTCTATCCAAAGATATCCACTGTGAACACTGTTGCTTTAGTGAACTAGTGTCAAAATAATTATGCACAATAACCTCAAAATCTCCATAGTTTACAACAGTGAATATTTTTCTACTTGAGCAACAGGACTGGATTAGGTCCATTTTATGTGACCGATGAGGGCTGCAGTTGAAGAAAAGACAACAGTTTTCCAGTGAAATGATGTAATGGGCATTTGAGCTGGGCTAGAGAAGAGTGGGCGGGGCTATACATGAAATAATTGGGTTTTCTCTATTTTTTATTAGTACATGTTTGAAGTACATAATTAGATTTATCATGGGGAGTTGGTAACATGTACATAACATGGCTTCATTCCTTCTTCACCCCCTATCTCTTGGCTCCCTTTCCCATTTTCAGAAGCTCTATCTCCCTATTTTCTATTGTCTGTCTTTTCTTTTGCTCTTTATTTATATTTCTGGGTTTCTCATATAAGAGAAACCAGGTGATATTTAAACTTAGGTGTCTGATTTATTTCACTTAGCATTTTTTAAATTTTAATTTTCATTAGTACATGTTTGTAGTATATACTGACTGCATTTGTTGTAGGGAATTTGTACATGTATATAATACATCTTAATTCTTTTTCTGTCCCCTTCAACTCTGATCCCTCCCTATCTTTCTCCCCTTCATTTGAAAAATCTCTACTTCCATTTTTCATTGATTCTTTTTCTAATCCCTTTCCCTTTCCTTTGTTCCTCCTTCCCTCCATCTCTTCTTGCCCCTACCATTCAAAAAAGATCTCCCTACTTCCTATTATCAATCCTTTATTTTGTTCTTTACTTATATTTTGGGCTTCTCATATAAGAAACCATGCAAAGTTTAGACTTGTGCATCTGATTTATTTCACTTAACATTATGGTCTCAAGGTGCATCCACTTGCCTACGAATTCTCAAATTTATTCTTCTTTATGGTAGACTTGTACTTTATTGGGTATAAAAACAGTCTTTATCAATTCATCTGTGGTTTTCCAATATTTAGATTTTATAAATTGTGCTGCTATAAACATGAGTATGAATGTATCACTCTAATATGATATCTTTAACATTTACAGGAAGATATCTAGAAGGGGAATTAGCTGGGTCAAATGCAATTTCTAGTTTTAGCTTTTAGAGGAATCTCCATAGTGGTTGTGCTAGTTTACATCTACACCAACCATGTAGAAAGGTTCCTTTCTCCCTGCAGCCTCACCAGCATTTATTATTATTCATTTCTTTATGATAGCCATTCCTCCTGGAGTAAGATGATATTTCAGTGTTATTTTGATTTGCATTTCTCTAATGGCAAGTGATGTTGAACATTTTTAATGTATTTATTGCCAATGGTAATTCTTCTGAGAAGTGTCTGTTCATTTCAGTTGCCCATTTTTTGATTGGGTCTTTTATGTGAAGGGGTATAATTTTTTTTTTTTGGAGTTCTTTATATATTCTAGATGTTAGTCTGTCTGAGGAATAGCTGGCAAACTGTTTCCTCATTTTGTAGGTTACCTCTTTGTTATGTTTGTTGTTTCCTTTGATGTGCAGATTTTTAATTTGTTATGATCCCATTTATTGATTCTTGATATTATTTCTTCTGCCACTGGGGTTCCATTTAGAAAGTCCTTACCTATGTCTACCTCTTCAAGAGTTTTCCCCATTTTATCTTCCAGCATTTATTTCTGTTTTAATATTTAGATCTTTGATCCATTTTGATGTTAGTTTAGGACATACGGGCTTAAACTCAATCCTCTGCATGTGGATACCCAATTTTCTGAGCACCATTTATTAAAGGGGCTATCTTTCCTCCTGTGTATGTTTTTGGCCCCTTTGTCAAAGATCAAGTAGTTGAATGTTTCTGGATTTCCACTTCCTCTGTTCTGTTCCATTGATCCACATACCTGTTTTTGTGCCAGTATAATGCTGTTTTTATCACTGTAGCTTTGTAATATAACTTCAAAACAGGGATCGTGATGCCTCCTGCTTTGCCATTGTTACTCAGGATTGCTTTTCCTATTTTGGGTCTCTTCTGGTCCCATATGAAATTTTCAATTGTTTCCTCTAGAACTATAAGGAATGTTGTTGGTATTTTGATTGGGATTCCATTAGTCTATGAATCAGTTTTGGAAGTATAGCCATTTTGACTATATTGGTTCTGCCTATCCAGGAACATGGGATATCCTTCCATTTTCTGATGTACTTTTCTATCTCCTTTTTCAGAGTAATGTCATTTTCATTGTAGAGGTCTTTCACTTCCTTGGTTAGGTTAATTTCTAAGTATTTAATTTTTCTTAATCTACTATGAATGGTATTGTTTCTCTAATTTCTTTTTCAGTGAGTTCATTATTAGTGTATAGCAATGCTATTGATTTTTGTGTGTTGATTTTATATCCTACTACATTGCTGAATTTGATTATATTTTGGGAGGCTTTTACTGGAATTTTCTGGGGTCTTGTAAGCAGAGGATCATATCATCTGCAAATAAAGATAATTGACTTCTTCCTTCCCTATATATTTTATTTGTTTCTCTTGCCTAATTGCTCTGGCTAATGTTTCAGGGACTGTGTCAAACAGGAGTGGTGATAGTGGACATCTTTGTCTCATTCCTGATTTTAGAGGGAAAGCTTTCAGTTTTGCCTCATTTAACATGATGTTGCCAGTAGGTGTCCTAAACGGTTTTTATCAGATTGAGATAGGATCCTTCTACACATATTTTCAGGATTGTAATTATAAATGAATTTAGATTTTGTCAAAGGCTTTTTTCTGCATCTATTGAAATGATCATTTGATTTTTGTCCTTGATTCTGCTTATGCGATGAATTACATTTATTGATTTGTGTATGTTGAACAGTCCTTGCTTGCATGAGATGAAGCCCACTTGGTCATGGTGTATGATCTTTTCGATGATTTGTTGCATTCTGTTTGCTGCTATTGTGTTGAGGGTTTTTCCATCTAACATCATTAGAGAGATTAGCCTGTAGTTCTCTTTTTTGGTTGGATCCTTGTCTAATTTTGGATAATGCTAGCTTGCAGGAATGATTCCAGGAGTATTCCTTCCCTTTCAGTTTCATTGAAGAGTTTGAGCAGTATTGGTATTAGAACTTCCTTGGAGTTCTTGTAGAATTAGGCAATGTAGCCCAGGTCTTGTGTTTTTCTTAGTTGGTAGCTTTCTTTATTTATTTATTTTACTATTTCTTCAATTTCATTGCCTGTTATTGGATTATTCAGTATTTTTTTTTCTTTTTTTGGTACCAGGGATCAAACTCAAGACCTGATGCTTGCGAGGCAGGCACAGTGCCACTGAGCTAAATCCCCAATCGGTTATTCAGGATTTTTAAGTCTTCTTAGTTCAGTTTTGGTAATTCACATGTATCTAGGAATCTTTCCACTTCTTGTGAGTTCTCCAGTTTATTGGTGTAGAGGTTTGTGAAGTCGTTGGTAATGATATTCTGGATTTGGGCAGTGTCCATTGTGATACTACCTTTTTCATTTCTAATTGCATTAATTCATATCTTTTCTTTTTTTTGATAAAATTGGCTAAGGGTGTGGCAAATTTGTTCATTCTTTCAAAGAACCGGGTCTTTGATTCATTGATTCTTTCTATTGTTTTTCAGTCTCCACTTCATTGATTTCTGCTCTGACCTTTATAATTCACTTCCTTGTACTAGCTCTGGATTTGGATTGTTCTTGTTTCTCTAGGACTTTGAGGTGCATCATTAATTTATTTATTTGGGCTTGCTCTGTTTTTCTTATGAGAGAATTTGTAGCTATAGAGTTCCCTTTTATGACTGCTTTCACTGTGTCCCATAGTTTTGGTACTGTCATTATTTTTGTTTTTAGTTTTTATTAGTACATGTCTCCAGTATATAATGATTACATTCCATCTGTGGAGTTGATACTTGTACATAATTGATCTTTCTTCTTTTTTCATCCCCCTCCCCTTCCTTTCCTTCCCAGCATTTCTCTCTTTTTCAATTGGTACATTTTAGATGTACATAGTGATCATATTCATCATAGGGTATTTGTACATGTACATAATATATTTTGGTTCTTCCCCCCTCAGTTCCCTCCCCTCCCTGCAACCCCTCTTCCACTCCTTATTTACAGAAGCTTTGTTTCCAGTTTTTATTTTTATTTTTTTCCTTTTCCTTTCCTTCTTTTCGCTCCTCCCCTCCCATGTTCCTCTTCCCATTTGAACATTTTCTTCCCATTTCCCAATATCTAATATACATTTTGGTCCTTACTTATACTCTCAGTTTCTCACACCAGAGAAGCAATATTTAAACACATGTATCCTATTTATTTCACTTAAGATTATGGTCTCAAGGAGCATTCATTTTTGTACAAATGGCTCAAGTTTATCCTTTTTTATAGCAAAGTTATAATCCATTGTATAGAAATACATCATCTTTGTTCATTTACCAGTTGATGTACATTTGGGCTGCTTTCAAGATTTAGCTACTACAAATTATGCTGCTATAAACATGGGTGTGAATATAATGCCGTGGTATGATGCTTTTAATTCTTTCAGGAAGATACCAAGAGGGGGAATAGCTGGGTCAAATGGAACTTCTAGTTTTAGTTTTTGAGGAATCTCCACACTGATTTCCACACTGGCTGCACAAGTCTACACTCCCACCAACAGTGGAGAAGTGTTCCTTTTTCCCCACAGCCCCGGCAGCATTTGTTATTGGTTGATTTCTTGATAATAACCATTCTTTCTGGAGTGAGATGGAATCTCAGCGTTGTTTTAATTTGCATCTTTCGAATGACCAGTGGTGTTGAACAGTTTTTCATATATTTATTTGCCATTTGTACTTCTTCATCTGAGAAGTGTTTATTCATTTCAGATGTCCATATTTGGATTGAGTCTTTACATTTGGGGGGAACTGATTTTTTTGAGTTCTTTATATATTCTAGATGTTAGTCCTTTGTCTGAGGTACAACTGGCAAAAATTTTGTTCCACTCTGTGGGTTGTCTCTTCATTCTGTTGGTGGTTTCTTTTGCTGTGCAGAAGCTTTTTAATAAGATGAGTCCCAGTTGTTGATTCTTTGTGATATTTCTTGTGTGATCGGGGTTTTGTTCATAAAGTCTTTGTATATCCTATCTTTCCAGATTTAGTGTTTCTGTTTTAATATTTAGATCTTTGATCTGTTTTGATTTTAGTTTAGTGCATGATGAGAGACATGGGTCTAGGCACGTGGAAAGCCAGTTTTAATTTTGGCACGTGGAGAGCCAGTTTTTCAGCACCATTTATTAAAGAGGCTTTCTTCCAGTAAAGAGGCTATCTTTTGTTGCCAGTACGATGTTGTTTTGTTGCCAGTACGATGCTGTTCTTATCATAGTAGCATTGTAGTACAATTTCAAGTTAGGGATTGTGATACTTCCTGCCCTGCCCTTACTGCCCAGAATTGCTTTCACTATTCTAGGTCTCTTCTAGTTTCAAATGAATTTTAGGATTATTTTCTCTAATTCTGTGAGGTACGCTGTTTGTATTTTGATTGGGATTGCATTAAATCTGTATAGCAATTTTGGAAGTATGGCCATTTTCACTGTATTGGTTCTTCCTACCCAAAAACAAGGGATATCTTTTCATTTTCTGAAATCTTCTTCAATCTCTTTTCAGAATACTGTAATTTTCAGTGCAAAGGTCTACATCATTCATTAGATTAATTCTTAAGTATTTCATTTTTTGGGGTGCTATTATGAAAGGTGTGGTTCCTTAATTTCTCTCTCAGTGAGATTGTTATTTGTGTACAGGAATGTTATTAATTTTTGAGTGTTGATTGTGTATCCAGCTACGCTGCTGAACTTCATTGTTGAATCTAGAAGTCTTTCGTTGGAATTTTTGGGGTCTTCTATGTAGAGTATCATATCATTTGCAAATGTTGATAATTTAATTTCTTCCCTTCTTATCCTTATTCCTTTTATTTCTTTCTTTTCTCTAATTGCTCTGGCTAATGTTTCCAGAACTATATTGAATAGGAGTGGTGATAGTGGGCATCCTTGTCTTGTTCCTGATTTTATTTATTTATTTATTGGTTTGTTTGTTTATTTATTTATTTGGTACTGGGGATTGAACTCAGGTCCTTGCGCTTGTACAGCAGGCGGCGAAACCACTGAGCTAAATCCACTGCCCTTGTTCCTGATTTTAGCGTGAAAGTTTTCAGTCTTTGACCATTTAGTATGATACTGGCTGTTGGTTTTTCATAGATAGCCTTTATCAAGTTGAGATAAAGACCCTCTATTCCAATTTTCTGCAGGGTTTTTTATCATGAACAGGTGATGAACTCTGTCAAATGCTTTTTCTGCATGTATTGAGATGATTATGTGGGTTTTGTCTTTGGTTCTGTTAATTTGGTGTATTACTTATATTGATTTGTATCATCCCTGAATCCCTGGGATGAATCCTACTTGGTCATGGTGTATAATCTTCTTGATGATTTGCTGCATTCTGTTTGCCATTATCATCAATTTTATTTATTTATTTATTTTTTTGGTACAAGGGATTGAACTCGGGACCTTGTGCTTTCAAGGCACCGGAACCACCAAGCTAAATCCCCGGCCTGTTTGCTTGTATCTTATTGAGGACTTTTGTGTCTATGTTCATTAGGGAAATTTGCCTGTAGTTCTACTTTTTGTTTGGATCCTTCTCTGGTTTTGATATCAGGGTAATACTTATTTTCAACAATGACTTTGGGAGTATTTCTTATCTTTCAATTTCATTAAAGAGTTTGAGGAGTAGTGGCATTAGGTCTGCTCTAAATTTCTTATAGAAACCAGCAGTGAATCCATCAGGATCTGGACTTTTCTTTGTTGGTAGGTTTTTAATTACCTCTTCAATGTCATTGACTGATATTGGGTTGTTTAGAATTTTTATACCTTTTTGCTTCAGCCTTGGTAATTTATATGTATGTAGGAATCTGTCCATTTCTTCTGTATTTTCCATCTTATTTGAAAACAGTTTCTGAAAGTAGGTATTGATGATCATCTGGATTTCTGCAGGATCTGTTGTGACTTCACCTTTTTCTTTTTCTTTTTTTTTTTTGTGGTACTGGGGATTGAACTCAGGACCTTGTGCTTGCGAGGCAGGCATGGTTCCACAGAGCTAAATCCCCATCCCCACCTTTTTCATTCTTTTTTCCCCCCACCTTTTTCATTCTTAATTGCATGGATTTGAGTCTTTTCTTTCCTCTTTTTGATAAGGTTGGCTATGGGCTTTTCAATTTTATATAATCTTCCAAGAACCAACTCTTAAATTCATTAATTCTTTATATTATTTTCTTAGTCTCAATTCATTACTTTCCATTCTGATCTTTACAATTTCCTTCCACATAGAAATTTTGGTCTTGACTTGCTCTTTTCTCAAGAAGCTTGAGGTTCAACATGAGGTTGTTTATTTGAGCTCACTTTGTTTTTTTAATGTAGGAATTCACCACTATAAATTTCCCTCATAGGACTGTTTTCCTTGCATCCCATATGTTCTGTTATGTTATACTGGTATTATCATTTCATTGTAGAAACTAATTTCTTCTTTAATTTTGTCTATGATCCATTGGTTGTTTAAGAGGCTGTTATTTAATTTCCATGTGATTTATATAGTTTTTGTGGTTTCTTTTGTCATTGATTTCCCATTTTATTGCCCTATGGTCTGATAGTATGCATGAGATAATTTCCATTCCACTGCATTTACTTAATCATGTTCTATGAGCTAGTATGTGGTCTCTTTTGGAGAATATCCTGTGCACAGCTGAGAAGAATGTGTATTCTGTTATAGGGAGACACTCTGTAAACATCTACTAAGTCCATTTGTTCAAATCTTTAGTTCCATTCTGATATTTCTTTCTTGATTTTTTGTCCAGTTGATCAAACTCAAGACCTTGCACTTGCCAGGCAGATGTGGTGCCGCTGAGCTACATCCCTGGCCTAGTTTATGAATTTCTTTTAGTGTTTGTTTGTAGTATATTATTGGATCTTGTTTCTTGATCTATCTGCCAGTCTGTTTCTTTGGTGAATTGAGACCATTTACATTGATGGTTATAACTAATATATATATATATATACACACACACACTTATCCTTGACGTATAATTTTCCTGTTGTTGATTCCCTTTCTTTCCCCTCTGTTTAATTGCTTACCTTTCCCGGTGGATTCATTCTATTGGGGTTCATGAAGTTATAGTCTTTTTTATCTCTTCCTAGAGAATCCTTCAGTATATTTTTGAGTGCTGGTTTGGTGGTCATGAATTTCTTCAGTTCTTTTTCATGGAAGTATCTTATTTCTCCATCCATTTTGAAAGATAGTTTTGCAGGGTACAGCAATCTGGGGTGGAGGTTGTTTTCTTTTAGGGGTTGAAATACTTCACTCCTTGAGGGTTTGTGTTAAGTCTGCTATGATTCTGATGGGCTCTTCCTGATAGGTGATTTGTTTCTTTTCTCTGCTTTTTTTTTTTTTCTAACTGCTTTTAATATTCTGTTCTTGAGTTGAATTTCTGGAATCTTGGCTATTATATCCCTTTGTGTAGTTTTAAAATTTTTTTTATCATGGCTAATTAGAGTTCTGTATGTCTCACTTAATCTCCATGTCAAATTCTTTTTCCATGCTTGGAAAGTTTTCTTCCATTACTTCTGTGAACAGGTTTTTTAATATTTGTTCTATCTCCTGTTTTTTCATTGACTCTGATCAATCTTATGTTATTCTTTGCATCATCTAGCAGCTTTGGGAAACTTGTGAAAAAAAAACAGAGGGGAAAGAAAGAAGAAATAACAGAAACAGGGATAGAATAAAAGGACTGCAACAACAATAACAAAACTAGAAACAATGTTCACACTCATAAAAACCAGAACAAACAATCAAGGAAAACATGCAAAGAAAAGACAAAAAATGTCCACGTCAGGTTATGTCCCTGCTGTCACTGGTAGACAAAGTGGTCAGACAGAGCCCAGATCTATGTTGGTTGATCCCATTAAGTCTGCAGTAGAATTATAGTGGTATGGTGGATAATCCCAGCAAATCTGGGCTTTCAACACCATAGAAATTCAGGCTGTTTCTGGTTTTTGGCTGGATGAGTCTGAGACTTGAGTTGTTCAGCCCTCAGCATTCTGGGTGCCTCTTGCCATCTTGAGCTCTGCTCCCTGATGGGTATCTCCCACAGCTGTACCTCATACTAACACTGGGAGCTGCTAGATGGAGCCAGCCTGTGGCTGGTCTGAATACTGGGTTCTGCTGGCTCCTTTCCAAAATGGTGACCAGCCAATTGCCTTCTCCTGGGGACACCTGAACTGGAATCACTCGCCACCCACTGCACCCCACAGTATCCACTGTTCCACTCCACTGGTGCATTTCTCCATGGAGGCCTCTGGAGTCACTTGTAATCACTGTGCCACTGTAGGTTTGAGTCGCCTCTCTCAAGCCATGTGCTGATATTCAGCAAGAAGGCACTGTTTGCCACCAGCTCTCCTACATTGAAGTCTCTCTCTTCACTTTCCCCATGGGCCCCAATTCTCACTTAAGATGATTGCTGGGTTCTGGGGACCCACTTTTCTTCTTCTTCCCTTCCCATATTGCTATATTCCAGCATCTGAACTCCATATTTTAGAGAGGCTGATTTCCTGCTGCTCACAACTCCACCATCTTTCTTGAAGTCCTATTTGTTTGTTTTCAGTGCTACAGCTTGTAAAATGATTATAATGGGTAGTTGTGTGGCTAGTATGGAGCCCCCTTTAGTTAATGTCTACTTTTTAGGCACTGCACTAGAATTTTTTTTTTTCTCTAATTATATCCCAATGTGAAGAAGTCACCCTCTGTGTAAAGCTCCACACTTTTGTTTTTAGGTTACACCAGCATTGGGCTTTTCTTGGCACTGTTGGCCCATCTGTTGTTTCTCCCTAAAGCAGCAACCCTTCCAGGCGGGCTTACCTCCTCTCCAGGGTGTTGGCCTCTTGTTCCATCAGGTCAGTTGTTTGCTAGTCATTTGTGTGGCCCTGTACTGAGGGGAACCAAGGTGTAGAGCCTGTCAGGAGTTGAAAGTCTGGGCCGGGGAATTTAGCTCAGTGGTTCCGCCTCCTGCCGTGCAAGCACAAGGACCCGAGTTCGATCTCTGGTACCAAAAAAAAAGAAAAAAAACAAATTCTTTGCCTTCATGAGCATAAGAAATAGAAAGTTTGCGGCACACTGTGGGTAGTATTAGGGAGAGTTGAATCAGCAGGGTCATACCTCATACAGGATGGGTGGGGTCCTCTAGTTCACTTAACATTATGGTCTCAAGGTGTATATATTTTCTTACAAATGACTCAAGTTTATCCTTCTTTGTGGCAGAGTAGTATTCCATTGTGTATAAATACCACATAGTGTTTATCCATTCATCTGTTGAAAGATATATATTTTGGTTCCAAAATTAGCTATTATGTATTGTGCTGCTATAAACATGGGTATTCATGTATCACTGTAATATGATGTCTTTAACTCTTTTGGGTGATATCAAGAAGGAGAATAGGTAGGTCAAATGAAATTTCTATATTTAGTTTTTCTAGGAATCTCTATACTGATTTCCATAGTGATTGTACCAATTACTTTCCCACCAACAATGCAGAAGTATTTATTTTTCCCCACAGCCTCACCAGCATTTATTAGTTTGATTTCTTGATAACAGCCATTCTTTCTGAAGTAAGATAGAATCCCAGTGTTTTAATTTGCGTTTCTCTAGTGGCCTGTTTTAGTTACTTTTTCACTATTGGGAAGAATACCCAACATCCACAAATTAAAGGAGGAAAGGTTTATTTCAGCTCACAGTTTGTAGAGATTACAGTCCATGGTCAGCTGGCTTCAAGACAAGGTTCCATGGCAGAGGGGCATGGCAGAAAAGAGTCTATTGCACGGCAGGCAGGAAGCAACAGTCTTCATTCTGTTTTTCCTTTTAATTCTATCCAGGCTATAAGCCTATTGGTTGGTGTCACACAGAGGGTGGCTCTTCTATCTTCAGTACACCCATTAAGTCACACCTAGAACTATGGTAAACCAATCAGTGGACTAATTCAGTGTCATACATGCATGATTCAGTGTCACATGCTCCAGTCATTTCCAGAAGTCCCACCTATGAGTGCATGAGGCTTTGGGAGGATACCTAAATATAATCCACAACATAGCCAGAGGCATTGAACATTTTTTAATGTATTTATTGGCCATTTGTACTTCTTTTGTGAAGTGTGTTTATTTCAGTTGCCCATTTTTTTATTGGGACTTTTATTTTGGGAAATCTAATTTTTTTGAGTTCTTTATATATTCTAGATATTAGTCTTCTCTCCATGGAGAAGCTGGCAAATTTTTTTCACTCTTCTGTAGGTTGTCTCTGCACCCTATTGGTTGTTTTCTTTGTTATGCAGAAGCTTTTTAATTTGATATGATCTCATTTGTGGATTCTTGATGTTATTTCTTGTGCTATTAGGGTTCTGTTCAGAAAGTCCTTGCCCATGTCTATGCCTTCAAGAGTTTTCCCTATTTTATCTTCCTGTAGATTAAGTGTTTCTGTTTTAACATTTAGCCCTTTGATCCATTTTGATTTTAGTTTACTAGTACATGATGAGAGATATGGGTCTAGATTCAATATTCTGCATGTGAATAGCCAGTTTTCTCAGCAACATTTATTAAAGAGGCTATCTTTCCTCCAGTGTATGTTTTTGGCCTCTTTGTCAAAAATCCGATAGCTGAATATGTCTGGTATTGAAATAAAATTGGTTTTAAGTTAATAATTGCTGAAACCATGGGTTTATTATACTTTTCCTTACAGTCCACTTATGATTTGGGTTCAGATGTTGACACTTAATGGCCAATGTGATATATAAAGACTCCCCCCCGCAGCAGTAAGGCACAATGTTGGAAGCAGAGAACATCTCTCATTAAACAGTGAAAGTGCCAGCTGCCAGCACTTTGATTTAGAACTTCCTGACTTCCTGAACTGTAAGAAATGAATTTATGTTCTTTAGAAATTACTCAATGTGTGATATTTTGTTATAGTAGCAACCCCTTTAAATGTTTAAAATTATTCAAACTAATGAGTTGAATTTTTATCTAGTGTACTACATTTACTATTAAAAATTCTTTAATACTAACCCTTTAATATTTGCATATATTATTCTTTTTCTTTTTTTTGGTACCAGGGATCGAACTTGGGACTTTGCACTTGTAAGGCAGGCGACAGAACCACTGAGCTAAATCCCCGGCCCCTATTATTCTTATTTTAAAAATATTTTGAATACCCAAAGAATTCTATGGTTTGATTTCTCACAGGCCATCTACCACTATGTAATTACTGCTGAGGCTCATCAATGCTATAAATAGACACTCCATTTTTCTGTTAAATCCCACAAGAACTGCTCCCTTTAAGGCCTGAAATGGAGGAAGGGCCCTCAATAAGAACAACATTCTTAGAAAGCTTGACTGCTAGTTGAGTATTCTAAGTTCTTTTATATTTTTCTTTTTCTTTTTTTTTTTGAGACAGGGTCTCGCTCTGTAGCCCAGGCTGGCCTCAAACTCATGACAGTCCTCCAGCCTCAGTCTCCCGAGAGCTGTATTCACAGATGTGTACCACCCTCCTGCTCAGTTCTTTGATTTTAAAACACCATTAATTTTACCAGACACAAATGAATCAGTATTCTTTTTTTTTTTCCAGTGTCCAGGATTGAACACAGGACCTTGCACTTGTGAGGCAGGCATGGTGCCCCTGAGCTAAATCCCCGGCCCATGAATCAATATTCCTTTTTTTGTTGTTGTTACCTGGGATCAAACTCAGGACCTTGTGCTTGCAAGGCAGGCGTAGTGCCATTGAGCTAAATCTCCAGCCCCTTGAATCAATATTCTTAACTAGTAGTTAAAGTTAGTTTCTTTATAATGTTAGAAATTTGGACATTTTTCCCAGTTATCGATTGTGTATTTGTACAACAAATCACCTAAGTGGCATTGAAATAAGTTCCATTAGGTGAAGTGACACATGCCTGTAGTCCCAGCTATTGGGGATGCTGAGTCCAAAGGATCCCTTGAGCCTAGGAGTTTGTGGCAACATAGGGAGGTTCTGGGGTTTTTTTGGTACTGGGGATCAAACTCAGGACCTTGTGCTTTCGAGGCAGGTGCTGGAACCACTGAGCTAAATCCCCGGCCCAAGATTCTGTCTTAAACAAAAAGCTTGCTATGTTCTCAGGTTCTGAAAATCAGGAATTTACACAGGATACAGAATGTACAGTGCATCTCTATTCTGTGATGTCTGGGGCCTTAGCTGAGGATTCAAAAGGCTGTGTCTTGCAAGGTTGTACACTGGAATCATCTGGAGGTTTTTTATTTTCATGTCTGGCACCAGGGATGAGATATCTTGAAGTCTGGGCTCAGAAGGGACTGTTAACAGAGCACTGAGTTGGCCTTTCCTTGGTGTGGTGGCTGAGTTCCCAGGGAGAGCATACAGTGAAGGAACTTCGGTAGTGAGTGATATGAGAAAATTGGGGGAAGCTGCATGGCCTTGTAAAACCTGCCTCTGGAAAGCACATAGCTTTGTTGTGCCCAGATCGTGAAGTCCCCAAAGACCACCAAGGAGCTGATTCCGATGCAAACGCACGAGGGTCGTTTATTCAAGCTCGAGCAGGGGCTCTCAACTGTCACCGACGCAGCGGGTCAAGATTGAGAGCCCCGAATTTTGAATTAGCAGGGCTTTTATAGAAGCTACAGCAAGGTTTCATCTAGCAATTATAATGATTGGTCAACACTTAGCATGCATGAAGTGTAGATTTCTGATTGGCTAGGCTCATGGGGGGGTTGAGGGGGATTATGTATAGGTTTTACAAGGGAAAAAGGGGACAAAGGTTAGTGGCCCACTGTCACATACTGATGGTCAGCAGACATCCTGACTAATAGTCACGACCACCCTGTGTGAATAGCCAGCACATTAACAGATTGTCCTATAGATAGCGGGCCCAGAACATTTACTTCTAGGGTAAACAAATGGCTGAGTAATAAACTTAGGAATCTTGTCCTGTTACAGATTGTGTCTCCTGTCCCAGAGCAAACACATTTTAACCATTAATTTGAGAGGCTAGGGGAATGGTGGATTTTAGCAAAATGGAGTCGCTTTGGTCTCACAGCTTCACTTCTGCTGTGTTCTCTTGGCTACATCCTAAGCCTTCCTGATTCACATAAAGAGAGAGATTAATTAATCCCTACACACACACGTGCGCACACACACACACACTCTTATTTTGGTACTGAGAACTGAACTTAGGCCCTTCCCGCCGAGCTACATTCCCAGCCCTTCTTGTTTTTTATTTTTGAGACAAGGTCTCACTAAGTCACTAAATTGCCTGGTCTGGGCTTGAATTTGTGATTCTCCTGCCTCAGCTTCCCAGAGTGCTGCAATTATAGGCATGTATGATGCAGGGCTCTTATGTTTGTTTGTTTTGTTTTTTAAGTGAAGTTCTGAGTTGGTCTGTGAGGACTCCTGGACTCCCTGGCCATTGTTTTGGACCAAGCTTTTACACTAGGCACCAAAAGACTAGGCTAACAGTCAGAGTGGAATCACTTATGCTAACATTCCACCTCAGTAAGCTAAAACTAATCTGAAAGGTCAGGACTAGAGAGACAGTCAAATTTCCAATAAAGTGAATTTCAACTGACATGGTAAATGAAGTTCCTTCTACCCTAAGCCTTACATTACAAAGGTAACAAGGTAAGCTGGTGTTAACCAATCAGTTATTTTCTATTCTTCTGTCTCCTTGTACCCACTCTATAAAGAAAGAAACTTTAAAATGATCAATTTGCTTTTTGTTGTTTTTTTTCTACTTTCTTCATCCCTTTTCTGAAACTCGAATAAACTTCCTCTGTTTGGCTCACTGTAACACTTATTCTGATTTATGGAATGAAGTGTGCCTCACTCTAGATGAAAAAAAAAAGCCAACTAAGACCTTCAAACTATAGCATGCATGAACTCTGGGTTCAATTCCCAGCACCAACCGACCTACCACCCCCCAAAAATACCCCTTAAACTAAGTTGTAATTTTGTCATTTGACAATGAGTAACAACGAGATGAAAAAAAATGGAAAGAGTTTTGGAGAAGTGTTTGCAAGATGAGACAAGTTCTAGAGACTGAACATTGTTCAACTCAAGAGAGTTCACATTGTTGAACTGACACCTTTCCTCCCCTCCCCTCCGCTCCCCTCCCTTCTCCTCCCTCTCCTCTCCTTTCCTTCTGTTGGGACACTTTCACATAGCTTCATCATTATATGTACTTATTTTTTTTCTTGAGATAGGATCTTGCTATGTTGCCCAGGCAGGCCTTAAATTCGTCGGCTCAAGTAAACTTCCCATCTGTCTCAGTCCCCTGAGCAATTGGGACTACAGATGCACCATGCCTATCTTTGTATATACTTTTAAAGAAATATTCAAATCACTCTCTGGACTCCTAGCTCTCATTGGTAAATGTCCCCATCCCTCACACATTACCTGTACCACTTGTAGCGCCTACAGTCCTACCTGCTGCCCCCTTACCATCACCACTGCTCCCCATCAAATCCTTTCCATGATGGGACAGAGCATCTTATGCCACATCTTATGGTGGCAAAGGAGTAGTTCTTTTGGCTAAAGAGAGAGTGACAGTAAACTCTGTGCTCAGACACCTCTCTCTCCTCATCCTCTGCTCCTGCCTCCAAAGATCCAAATAAATTTCTAGCTCTTCCCTTTTCCCAGAGATCTCCACCCTACTTGTGAAGGCTTTTGAAGTCTGTTTGCTTACTGGCTTTGTGTTCCCTTCCTTGTGTTCCTACTCTCACTATCAACTCCAATCTCACCATTGTGTTTCTCTATTAGATATAAAAGAAGAAATGTAGGGGGGCTGGGATGGAGCATTTAGGAAAGAGTTTACCAATTATATCTCTTATTGTCTCTAGAACTCTTTAGATAACTATGAAATGGGTGTGTCCTTGCTCAGCGACAGGAAGTGACAGTGCCATTTTAAAGCCACCACCCTAGAACATGCTACTTGCCAGCACTCTGCTGCAAAGAGTCTTTTATCTGGAATGCTAGCAAGCACTCTTGCCCCGGCCAGTCTTCTCTCTATTATCCAATATTCATTTTAAAGATATGGATCTAATTATGCTTCTCTCTTCTTTATGCCCCTTGATGGCTTCTCATTGTATTGAGGGAAAAAAAAGACTGAAACCATTGCCCTGACCTCAGGGCCCTGTGGAGTCAACATCTGTCCAACCTTCCAGCCACAGTTGCTGTTCCTTTGGCCTTTTGGTTTCTAGAATGTTCCAAGTTTCTCTTGTGCCTGTGTATGGAACCTACTCGACAGACTTGCTGCCTCCACATCACTCCCTCAAGATGCCCCCATACACATAACTCTCTTCCTGTGTCCTGAGGATCTCCTACCCATTTTTTAGGTATTAGATATCAGCTCATATTTTCTGAGATGTTTCCTTCCAGCAACTGAGAAAGATTCCCTGTTAGATACCTAGAACTTAGTATGCCTAGTTTTAGAGCACCTGACACTATTTTTAGTTAATTATTTGTATGATCACCAGATTTACATTTGTCTTCCCTACTAAGACACTAAGTATCTGGGTGTGGTGACACATACCTATAATCCCAGCATTCTGAGAGGCTGAGACAGCCTGGGCAACATAGTGACTTAGAGAGACTCTCAGAAAATGAAAGACAAAGTAAAAGGACTGTGGATATAGCTCAGTGAAAAGGCCCTAGGTCCAATTCCCAGTACAGAGAGAGAGAGAGAGAGAGAGACAGACAGACAGACAGACAGACAGGCAGACACAAAGAGACTGTAAACATTACAAAGCCCAAGACTGTGTACATGTCTTTCTTAAAATTCTATGCCCTGTTAGCATAACCCTCCATGGAGTAAGGATTCAAAATATATTTTCTAGGTATAAATTCCCAATGATGAATATAACTATACTGTATACCTAAAATGTACCAATAAACTTAATAAAAAATATATTTCTGAGTCAATATAGAAACACAAAGGGAAGATGTGAGTCTTTTTTTTTTTTTTTTTTTTAATATCACCCTGGATTTAGTGTTGAGGAGGATCATAACACGCTTCCTTATTTTTCCCTGGTGCCATTTGTAACTTCTAATCCAATACTGGAGCCAGGAATATAGAGATAACTTTATTGTTATTACTAAAGAGGAATGACATGAAAAGTAGCTACCATTTGGTACTAAATACCTGGGGCATCTTCTCTAAGAGCTTTGATTCCAGGTCTTGAGCACACAATATACAAAATGAGCTTGAAACCTTGTTACTGCAGGACTGAGGACTACTCAAAGACCAATTGAGACAGCAAAAAGACACAAGAGCTGATTTCAGAGAGAAGAATGATAGTAATGGATCATAATTCATTAAATACGCAGCTAAAGCAGGAATAATAATGATATTCAGAAAACATGCATGGGGGCCAGGGAAGGAAAGCTCTTCCTATAAGAGAATGCCTACCTAAAAATTCAGAAGCAATAATTGGAAAATCAGTATTTGCAGCCACCATTGAACTAATTGATTCATGTGAAGATTAGAAAAAAATCATTGGGTGAAAATTCATTGGGGAACAAGATACTCATTTGCTCTCACAGGATCACTCTTGGTTACTCAGTACTGTATAGAGAAAAAGAGGTATCTTTACATGGAGAGACCTGATGGGCACCACTCTAACCAAGGGATTAAACTTAGCAACAGAGATAATGACCAAACTGACCTTCTACTCTTCCTGATGTAATGCAGATGGAAGTACAGCATTGGCATAGTATTCTTGCTGAATGTTTAACATTAATCATAAGGAACCATCATTATGAGATGTTCTATGATAAAGATAGTCTGAATTTTTCAATTTGGTAAAGTCTAGTGTGACGGTTAATCATGCTATGTCAATTTGAATGGATTCAGAAATGTCTAGCAGACTAGTAAAGCACAATTCAGGGTGTGTCTGTAGCTGACTGACGTGTCGGCCAGCAAACGGAAGGGAAGACCCACACCAGTTATGGCTTGCACCAACAAATAAGCTTGTGACTAGATAGAATAAAAAGGGAAAGAAGAAGGAAGTGTGGCTGTTTTGAAGCATTCCCATTTTCTTGAGGGGGTGTGGCCTTTGCTGCTGTCCCTTTTGGACAATGGTCTCCAGTTTCTTCAGCCTTGCAACAGAGGCTGGAATCGACAACTCTCCAGTGAGCTTCCAGGCCCCCAGTCTCGAACTGGACTTACATGTTTGATCCCTCTTGCTCTGTAGCTTCTGGCTTCTTGGATTGAGCAACTACTGGATCTTGCAGCTCTCCGGCATCCAGATGGCCACTGTGGACTCTCCCATTTCCAATCCTGCAAGCCACCTGATAAATCCACTTGCACAATTATACCTACATTTTCTTTTGATTTTGTTCCTCTAGAGAACCCTAACTACATCTAGTGAAAAGGAGGAAGATTATTCAAGATTATGGAGAATAAAGAAACAAGTTAACCAAATGAAGTGGGTAATCCTTACAATAAATATAAGGGGAAATTTGAGGTTAATTGGAGAAATATATGGATCATATATCAGGTATTATTATTGATGTCATTTTGTTTGTTTGCAGTTCTGGGGATTAAACCCAGGACCTAGAGCCTGTTACTCAAGTGCTCTACAACTGAGCCACACCTTTAGCCCTAAGTAATATTATTGTTTATCAATGTTAAACTATAAATGTAAAGATGGTATTGTGATTAAGTAGAAAAGTGCCTTTGTTCTTGAAAGATATCTGTTGAGACATGGTTTCAGCCAGATAAAAAACCAAAGCAAAAAAACAGAGGAAGTAATATATGCATGTGAAGGAGAGAGGGAGAGAGAGAAAATAATATAAATCTTATTGGGTTATGCTTTGAATGTTTTTTACAGGTTTGGGATTTTTCCAAATTAAAAAGTTGGGCAAGTAGATGTTAGGAGAAGATGGACAGGGCTGTGATTAAGTCTTCCCATCTGCTGACACTTCCTCTTACCTAAGTTAAACAAATTTGCTGTTATAGTCACACCTGGACAACAAAAGACTTCTCCCACTTCTCACTTCCTGCTTCTCTCACAGCCCTCCGCACACAAAATTTATGGCTCAGAATCCAGGAACAAGAACTGGTAGATTGTTCAGGCAGGAAGATATCACCAGGAGCCCAGAAGGCTCTGAGCCACGCTTGCCTAGTTTTACCTCCTAAAGTCCCTACTTAGAGAAGTTGCAGGGCCGGAAATATCTCTTTAGGACACTAGTTCTCAAACTAGATTGTATATCAGAATTGCTTGGGGATCCAATGCCCAGGTCACACCCCAGAATAATAAGGTCACAATCTGTGGAGGTGGAAGGCGGACATCAGTAGGTCTGAAACTCCCCAGGTAATTCCAATGTGCAAATTTGAGAACCCCTCTCTAAAGAAGCTTCTCCATGTGGAAATATGAGTAAGAGAGGAATAGGTATTCTCAACATTAGGGGAAAGAAGAAAAGTAACACACCTGGGGCCCTCACATTCAGAAAGAAAAATGTCATTTAAGGCTCATACGATAGAGAGCCCTCACTGCTCCATTCATGCAGTCCCTACCCTGCTGAAGTCTCTATTCTTGGCCACAGGGATGACCTGTGGTTGCACATAGTGCGGAGAATTCCTCCTCTCATTTCCTAGCTGGTGGGGTTGGGGAAGAAGATACAGAGCTCCCTTGCTAGCCCCAGGCAAGGGAGAAAACGTAACAGTTCTCTGTGGTAGTGGTAGTCAATCATAATACCAGCAAAACAGTAAAATAGGGGTATAGAAAGCTCAATAGACTTTTTGTTGGGGGTGTTGGGAATCTTTCTGTCATGGCTAATATTTCCAGATTATATAGAAAGCATGTGTTCTGAGTTCAAAAAATTACTAACATATGAATGTTGAGAATATAATACATTGGTATCTGGAACTTTTCTGTTCCACTAGCTTATTTGTCTATCTTTACATCAGTACCACACTCTCTTGATTACCTAGTGTTGTAATAAACCTTGAAATCTGATACTGTTAGTCCCCCAACTTTATCACTTTCAAAGTTGTTTTGGCTATTCTAGATCTTTTTGGATTTCCTTATAAATTTTAATGTTAGTTTATCATTTTCTACAAAAAGCCTGGTGAGATTTTGATTGGCATTACATAGAATCAATAAATCAAATTTTGGAGAAATGACATCTTTGTTACATGAATCTCCTAGTACATGGACATTATGTATCTTCTTATTTATTTTTGTCTGAAAGTTTTTATCAGTGTATTATAATTTCAGTGTATAAATCTTATACATCTTCCATAATTTTTATTAATAGATATTTTGGTGTTTTGATACTATTGAAAATGACATTTCATAAATTTAGTTTCTGATGATTAATTGATAATATTTGAAAGAACAGTTGATTTATGTTTATTGATCTTATATCCTGCTGTCTTGTAAAACTTATTAGTTCTGGTAGCTATTTTATAGATGTCATAGGATTCTTACACAGGCAATCATGTTGTCTGCAAATAAAGACAGCTTTATTTCCAATCTAGAAAACAGATTTTTCTTTTTATACCCTGGCTGGAACCTTTACTACAATGTTGAGTAACACCGGGGCACACACAGGGCGTAGCTCTGTGGTAGAGCATGTGCTTAGCATATGCAGGCCCTGGGTTCAATCACATCATTAAAAAAAGGAAAAAATATGAAAAGAGACATCTTTGCCTTGTTGCTGGTCTTAGAAAACATTCAGTCTTTTGGCATTAATTATAATGTTAACTGTAGAATTTTCATAAATTCTAATTACAGTGATCTCAGTTGCCGAACAGCTCCAACCTAGAACTTTCCACTACTCGAACAGCAAAGTTTGGAAAAAACTGCCCCATGTTCATAACTTTGCTCAATAGTTGAACAGAAAATCCGGCTTGAAGAAATCTCTACAGACAGAGTGAGTCACACATTATGTGTTGCTGCAGATATGCAGGGTCACGCTTCAGGCTAAGTGCCTCTCTCACCCAGACAACATATAGTGGTTGCATTACTGTGTTAAAACATTTGTCACTGTGCTTTTTTGTGTGTGTGTGTGCTTTATTTGAGTAAAAATATAAACACAGCTCCAAAGAAAGTTAGTGACACCAGCAGTAATGCTAAGAGGAAAACTGTGAGGATCACGATAGAGTAAAAGAAAGAAATCATTGGGAAATTTGTTAAAGTCCTAGAAAAATGAATTTTATAAGTCTAATTTTTTGGTCTCAGAACTGATTATTTGCTTTTTCTTTATTTCTTATGGGAAAAATCTGTTCAGTTCTCAAACTTTTTGGTGTTTGAACATGAATTTGGAATGAACTGAGTTCAGCAACCACATTATCACTGTACTGCATATTAGGTTGAGGAAGTTCCTGTCTAATCCCAAGTTTCTTGAGGCTTTTTTTGTTTTTTGCTTATTGTTTTCAGCTCTATTTTGTAAGTCAAAAATGGATCTTGTTACATGCTCTATCTCTACCTTTATCTTTAAAAAACTTTTAAAATAGAATTTTCAAATGTAGTAAGTGTAGACAGCATAGTAATAATGATTCCTCATGTGTCTATCATCCAACTTCAACAATTATCACTTCATCAACAATCTTGTTTTATTTCTGTCCCCACCCGTATCCATTCTCCCATATTACTTTTAAGCATATCTTAGCTATTATGCCATTTAAACCATATTCTCAAAATATATATCTACAACTATGGTTCCTAGCATGTGGTCCCTAAAACTTCTGCTTCACAATCATCTGGAAACTTGTTAGAAATGGAAATTCTCAGGACCCAACAAAGTACTTCTGAATCAGAAACTCTGGGAATAGGGTCCAATAAATTGTGTCTTAAGTCCTCCAGGTGATTCTGATGCAAGACCTAGAGCCACTGCCCTAAAAGATTAAGAAGTCCTTTTAAAGACAGCTATTATGCAATTATCACACCTAAAATTTTTAACTATAACTTCTGATTATTTTGAAACAGCTATTCAGTCTTCCAACTTTTAATTGTATCATAATTATTTTGAACATTTTTTAGTTTTTAAAAATTATTTTTACAGTTCATTGACTCCTGATCTAAATAATGTCCAGACACTGATTAGCTTCATTCTTTTAAGGATTCCCCCAGCACCATCCACCCTCCCTCTTCTTCACAATTGCAAACCCCTGATCCTTTAAAGTTTCTCACATTCCAAAATTTGCTGGGTACAAGAGCCCTTAATCTTAGCCTTCTTTCCTCACATTTCCTATAAATGGATAGTTGGAGCATAACAATGAAGCATGGCCAAGTTGAAGCTCTTTTTTTTTTTATTTTTTGGCACCTGAGATCAAACTCAGGTCCTTGCGCTTGTGAGGCAGGCAGCAGAACCACTGAGTTACATCCCCGGCCCTTGAAGCTTTTTTTTTTTTTTTTGCAAGAAACGTTAGTAGATAGAGTTGTAGTCCTTGTCTCTTTAAAAGATCCTTGTTCTGGATCTTCCCTGTGGCTCCATAGTCACTCTAGTACTATATATTTTCTTCTAACTGAGTTGGAAGACCTGGGTCTTGTGGTCTTTATTAACATTGGTTTACCATTTCTGGTAACTTCAGGTTCAACCACAGAGGAACAAACAGGCAAGAGCTGCTGTCTCCAAGGGTGCTACCTGGTCTCTAGGATGCTTCCTGGCAGGGTCTATAGAACTGCACCTCTAGCCCTCAGTATGTCTTAATCTTGGCATTTCTCTGGCTCCCAAAATGAACTACTTTCAGGAGATCTGGAGTCAGTCACTGACAAGTTTGAGATAGGTTTGAGAGCAATTTGTCAACTCTGCCAAGCTGCACGCCCTTCTAATGCTTCGCTGGAACTGCAGTCAAACATCTGCTCTGCTGCTTAATTCCAGGAGCAAGCCGATCTGAGAGTTTTCAGAGAAAGCTAGAAAAGAAAATGCAGTCAAACAGGTTTCCATGTCTAGAAAGTCTTCTTTACTTTTAAATAAAAGGAGGAAACCCACAAATGGCATATCTAGTCAAGGCTAACGCTGATGTCTCGTTCCTAAGTAAAACCCCTTTGTCTTCTCTCCCTACACTTTTCAAAGTTGGTTTTAGGGTTACAATTCAGCTGGACTAAATTCCTGGTGATTTGTGACTTGAGACCTATTTCTTCTTTGGTCTAGGGTAACCTCTTTTTTGCTTCTCTTTTTTCTTACATAGTAAAAGACTTGTTCCCATCCCCAGGAGAGGTTTTCTTAGGTGCTGGTCATGCTCTGCTCCCTGCACTTGTATGGCTGGATTTAGGGCCCAGGGTGCTCCAATTATACCATGGAACTGGTGGAGCTGGTCTGGTCTTGTCTTGTATGTATATATGCATGTATGTATTTGCAGTACTAGGGACTGAGCCAAGAGGTGATCTACCACTGGGCTGCATCCTTGGACGTAAAAAAAAACTTTAAAAAGAAATTTGAAACATCATCTTGTTAAATTGCCCAGGCTGTCCTCAACCTTTTGATCTTCCTGGCTCAGCCTTCCAAGTAGCTGGGATTACGGGGGTGCATCACCATGCCCAGCAGAGTTTTGTTTCCTGATCTGGATGTTGGTTACAAGGATGTATTTAGGTTGTGAAAATTCACTGAGTCACATAGAGATGATCTGTGCACTTTCCTCTGTATAGTTGTGCACTGCATGATGTTTCAGGCAGTCACAGACTGTATTCTGTACCATGGTAATTATAATCCCGTAAGACTATAAAGGAGCTGAACCATTCTTCTTTCCTAGTGACACGTTTGCCATTGTGATTGTGTTAACAGTTGGCTCCAGCATTCAGTGTATTATTGTGCAGATTTTAGCCTAGGAGTGACAGATAGGCTATGTCATGTAGCCTGGCTGTGTAGCAGGCTGTCATATCTCAGTTTCTGGAAATACTCTATCAGGTTCACACAGTGACAAAATTGCTTAATAAGACATTTTTCAGAATATTTCCCTGTTGTTAAGCAATGTATACTGAAATGTCTTATAATCTAATAAGAAATGAGAAATGAACCTAATAACAAATGTACTTTGTTATAGGGATATTAATAAAGGGGGAGGTTTTACCTGGGTGGCAACAGGGGCTACATGGAAAATTGCTCTATCTTCCCCTCAATTTTTCTGCAATCTTAAAACTGCTCTGAAAAGGTCTTTTTAAAATGTATTTTATTTTTACCACAGAGGGTTTATCAGATTCAGTGTTTTATACAGTTAAATAATAAGCAAGTATTTGAACTGTCAGTGAAATGTTTGAATATTATCAAAAAGAAGAAAAAGAGAGGAGGGAGGGAAGAAGGAAAGGAAGGAAGAAAGGAAGGAAGGAAAAGAAATCGTGTTAGGAACAAACAAAATTAAAATATCTCATATAAAGTCATCATTCTTGCTAAAGACAGAAGCTTAAAATGACTTTGCTTTTTATATGTGAGCAAATGTCAGTTACTTGGGTCTGAAAGGAAATAAGAGGAGCAGTGTTGGAAGGAACATAATGGCCACTGTTGCCTTTGTTAGGCCTTCAAGATAGCCCAACACACACAGACACCCTACCTAACCCCAGCTGACAGACCTTTCTTGTTCCCCAGCTGCTTTTGTCTCACAATCTCAATTCCACCCTGTTTCTGTCTTAGGGATGCTGACCACTCTTCCCTTTCTGATTCTGAGCTCCTATGTTTGTGGTCCATGGGCCCAGGCTCCCCAGGATCTTCTTGCAGGATCATGTTATTGCCAGGAATAGAAAATTCTCTATTAAACATCTTTCCCAACAGGAAGCAAGCCCTGCCCTGGGTTCTATACTACTTACACGCGATGCCTGTAGTAGTGTGTTACAAAAGTTCTGTACAAGTCAGTCAGGATGGTAAATATTTTGGTTTAAGAAAAGAGATGGAGAGGTCCACTGGTTTGTTTTTTTTTCTATTTTCTTCTTTTGAAGTCCTCATTTATCTGTCGGGCTTCAATTTCCCTAGCCATACTCTTACCTGTTAATCTATTATTTTCAACCATGGGTCATGTCTATTTGGATGTGTCACTGTCAATAAAATGCTCATGTCCAAATGTAACCAGCACTGCAAAACAGGAGTTTAAAACTTAGTGTTTGTTTTGTTTTGTTTTAGAGACAAGAGGCTTCTTGAAGCCTAAGGGATAGACAACTTTCTCCACCTCTCTTTACCTTGGTTGAATAAACAGAATATGCCGATGATGATACCCGAAAATCTGGAACCCAGTTTCCTTTTTATAAGAAAGGGGACCATTGGCTGGGGATTTAGCTCAGTGGTTTCACCGCCTGCTGCACAAGCATAAGGACCCGAGTTCGATCCCCGGCACCAAAAAAAAAAGAAAGGGGACCATGAACTGAAGATGGCTAAAAGTGATAAAGCCAGTGTAGAGATTGGCATTATCTCTGTGTTTGCCCCCTCCCTTCAGTTCTTACTATAAAAGACTTTCTGTGCCTGTGGTGAGATGGTGATTTAAGGCAAATAGGACCCTCCATCTCCTCACAGGTAGCTTTGAATAAAAGTCCTTTTTCCTTTTTACTCAAGCACATGGCCTTCTTTGATTTGCTCAGTGATGAGCAGATGGTCCTGAGAGTGTGAGCATAACCAGCCAGTAACACAAATTCCAACTTCTTCTCCCTTTGGCATTTAGGAAGTATAGGTCCAATGACTCCAGTGAATTTTCAAATACCAGTATAGCATAATATTTTCCCTATGACATGTGCAGGCATGAAAAGTAGAGAATAGCAAAGTCATTTTACACTGGGGATTCCAGGTGTTTAGCTAAAATCACAAACTGGATTATATTCTCTTACACCCTGGTTGCAAGGTTGGAATTTCAAGTTTCTATTTCATTAACATTAGGAATCTGCACATGTCACAGATCTCCGAAAGTGCTATCAAATAATCAAAGCCATAAATCAGCTATGCAATCTAGGTACCTTTGGATGGAAAAATTAAAAAAACTGAACATAATCTAGCACTAAGCTACATTCCCAGCCTAGGTCACATTTTCTTCATCTATTCATCCACTGATGGACACTTAGGTTGATTCTATGTCTTGGCTGTTGTGCATAGTGCTGCAATATATATGGGAGTACACACATCTCATTTACATTCTGATTTCAATTCCTTTGGATATGTATTCTGTAATGAGCTTGCTAGATCATACAGCTATTTCTAATTTTCTTTTCTTTTCCTTCTTTTCCTCTTCTTCCTCCTTTATCCACCTTCTTCCTCTTCCCTTCCTCCTCCTCTTGCTCTTCTTCCTCCTCTCCTCCCCACCCTCAAAACAGGGTCTTTTTATGTTGCCCAGGCTGGTCTGGAACTTGTGTTCAAGTGATCTTCTTGCCTCAGCCTCCCAAATAGCTGGGACTGCAGGCGTGTACTCTCATGCCTGGCCTGCCTGCCTTTCTTTCTTTCTTTCTTTCTTTCTTTCTTTCTCTTTCTTTCTTTCTTTCTTTCCTTCTTTCTTTCCTTCCTTCTTTCTTTGTTTTTCCTTCCTTCCTTCCTTCCTTCCTTCCTTTCTTTTGGTACGGGGATTGAACTCAGGTACCAAAGCATAATGGGACCTTTTGGTTTCAAGGCAGATGACAGAACCACTGAGCTAAATCCTGGGCCCCAGAATCCCATGCTGTTTTTTTTTTGTTTTGTTTTGTTTTTGGCACCAGGGATCAAACTCGGGACCTTGTTCTTGCAAGGCAGGCAGCAGAACCGCTGAGCTAAATCCCTAGCCCCCTATTTCTATTTTTTTGAGGAACTTCTATACTACTTTCCATAATGGCTGAACTAATTTCCATTCCTACCAATAGCATATAAGAGTTCCCCTTTTTCTGCAGACTTGCCAGCATTATTTCTTGTCTTTTTGATAATAGCAATTCTAACTGGGTGAAGTGATATCTCACTGTGCTTTTTTACTTATATTTCCCTGATGATTAGTGATGGTGAACATTTTTCATTATATTTCTTGGCTACTTGTGTATTTTTTTAAAGAAATGTCTAATTAGATCATTTGTTAACTTTTCAATTAGATTGTCTTTCATTTTGTTTTGTTGGTTGTTTTTTGGTTTTTTTGCTGTCAAGTCTTCATGTATTCTTGCTATTAACTCCTTGTCAGATGAATAGTTTATAAATATTTTCTCCTGTTCTATAGCTTGTCTCTTAACTCTGTTGATTTTTTTCTGCAAGGGTATTTTTGATGAGTTTAACATTTAAATGGATAGACTTTTGAGTAAAGCAGATTGTTCTTGCCAATATAGTTGGGCCTCACTCAAGGCCTGGCTGAAACATCAGGCTGACTCTCCCTGAAGAAGAGCCTGGGACACTGTTTTGTTTTGTTTTGTTTTTCCTGTCTTTGGATTTAAACCAACACCCTTCCTAGTCTTGAACTTGTTGCCCTTCAGACTGGACCAATACCACCAGCTCTGGTTCTCAGGCCTTTGGGCCATGACCGCAGCTACACCATGAGGTTCCCTGGGCTTTCAGTGTTCCAGATACAGATCATGGATTGGACTTTTAGCCTCCATAATCATAGGAGCCAGTTCCTTATAATCTCTCTCTTCTCATCAAATCAGCATCTCCCCTCCATCAGCCTTTCCCTTCACTGTTCCCCTTTTCTTTCCAGCACTGATATGTTACATACATTTTTATGTACTATGATTGGCTTATCATCTCTTCTTCTACTTAGGATGTCAGCTCCCAGAAAGAGGGACCTTGTGTCATCTACTGTATTATCCCACTGAGTGGAACAGTACTTGGGACATAGGAAGCACTCATACCATACCTGCTGAATCACTGACAAATCCCCTATTGCTTCATGGTATTTATTTTTTAAATGCTGAATTAAAAATATTATTTAGTAGTTTCAACTACAGTAATGAAATAGTACAGTTTTATATTTTCCATGCATCTTCATCCCTCCTTCGTCTTTACTTATAGCCCCCTCCTCATATAATGTGCCTATTGGTGAATAAAGTAACATGAGTTCTACAGGAACATTTCCAAATGGAGTGATAGCAAGTACAGACCAATGGCAGCAGAAGACAGCTCACAGTTTTACAATCTTTTAACAACCGCAGCAGATGGACCTTTTTGATAGCTTAAATGCCAAAAACCACAACTGAATGACATTGCAATAGCTTGAAGAGCTCAAGTCTAATGTAAGCAGTGAGTGAGGTCGGTTTCAGTAGAGTTGTTCTTTCAAAATAACCCATCTAACCAGCCAGGAGACCTGAGGTAGCAGCAGGGTAGAGTGTGATGCTCAGTCACACTCTGGGAGTAAAAGCAGTTCTCAGACACTCCCTGCTCAGTGTGGTTAGGCAACACAACTTCTAACTCAACAGTGTACTTGAGGCCAACTGCTTTCTGCTCCACAGCATGAAATTTCCTAATGTCACTGACAAGCTGTGATGGTGAAACAACCAGTTCTAAATGTACTAATATTCACCCTGTGACAATATTTAGAGAGTGAGTCAAAGTTTCTGTAGCATCTTGCTGCCCCCAGACTTAAGTATGACAGAGAAGGATGTGCCCAGCAATTTATTAAAGTTGCTATACTCAGAGTGTGGAGATGAATTTAATGATCTCATTGAGATATAGCTGGGAATTAAACTTTTTGGGGGTGACAATAATCTGATTACATATATACTTAATGTACAAGCAATCCCAATTAATACAAAAATAACAATAATATCAATCCAAAGCATTACCAGATGGCTGAAAAAGAGATCAAATGTGTGAAGTTTAATACATCTCATTCCTTACCTGGACAGATTTAAGACATGTTTCCATCTTCTCTTTTACCCTGTTCTGAAATGTCTTTGTATAAATATATGTGAAATTCTGTTTTATATTTGAAAACTGCCCATTTTTATTCTTTAAGTTACTACTAAAACTAACCAAACCAAGCAACCAAAGGAAACCAAACTCTGCACACAGAATTTGATAGCAGAAGGTCTAGATTCAGGTCCAAGTTTTATTAATTATTAGCTGTGGAGCCCTAAACAAGTTGCTTAATATCCCTAAAGCTTATGTTCCTCAACAGGAGAGTTACTCTTATGTACATATCCAATCAATTGTGAACATAATATAATGTGAAAAAAATGGAAAGCTTCTTTACAAATGTGGACATTTTAGCAGCTGAACCTCAGACAAAGGACTACTATCTAGAATATATAAAGAACTGAAAAAAATCAGACCCCCCCAAATTCAAAGACCCAGTTCAAAAATGGGCATCTGAAATGAACAGACATTTCTCAGAACAAGAAGTAAAAGCAGCAAATAAATAAATGAAAAATGTTCAACATCACTGGTCATTCGAGAGACACAGATGAAAACAACACTGAGATTCCACCTCACCCAAGCAAGCACAGCTGCTATCAAGAAATCAACCAATAACAAATGCTGGCGGGGTGTGGGGAGAAAGGAACCCTTCTCCATTGCTGGTGGGAGTGCAGACTGGTGCAACCACTGTGGAAATCAGTATGGGGATACCTCAAAGAACTAGGACTACAGGTCCCATTTGACCCAGCTATTCCTCTGCTGGGTATCTTCCCAAAAGAATTAAAAGAATTATACCACAGCGATATATGTGCACCCATGTTTATAGCGGCACAGTTTGTAATAGTCAAAGCTTGGAAACAGCCCAAGTGCCCATCAACTGGAAACTGGATAAAGAAGATGTGGGTTTTTAAAAAATAAAATGGAGTACTATTCAGCCATAAAGAATGAGAAACTAGAGTCATTTATAGCTAAATGGATGCATGTTGAGGCGATACTCTTAAGTAAAATAAATAGGACACATATGTGTCCTATACTAGAGAAACTGAAAGTGTAAATAAGGGTTAAAATGATTAAAATGAATAATTGATAATTTGAAATAGGAAGAAGAGTCCAAATGGGTAGGAGTGACGGGAGGGAAAGGGGAAAAGAAAGAAGGGAAAGGAAGAATTATGAGAAAAGAAAAAAAATGGAAACGAAGTCTACGTAAATAGGGAAGGGTGGAGAGGGTGAAGGGCGCACAGGTAACGGGGAAAAAATAGGAACCAAGATACATCATGTACAGGTACAAGCACCCAATGATAAATGTAAACATATTGTATACCTAAAATGTACCAATAAAAGAAGTTAAGAATAAAAAAAAGACATTAATACTCTCTTAAAAGAAATGTGTGCCTCTTTCCAAAAGAGAATTTAATGCAGAATAAAGTAGAAAATAAAGGTAGAAAAACAATATAACTCACCATTATATTTTTTATTCTTGTTAGGAACTGACCACAAATTTGGTTAATTTTAAGTTCCTAATAGATAAATCATAGACACAGATAATCAGTTAAACTATGAATCTGTTAGACAAAAACAAACAAAACAAAAAACAAACTACCTTCTTTTTGTGCTTATTCAGCTGGGGTACCTATGGAGAGGGAAAGAGAGAGATTATGGTATGCTAAAAAGCCACAGAGCAAACTGTAGACTCTCCCTTGAACTTAAATTTTGTTCAAAGGCAAGTGAAAACATTTTAACATTGAAACAAATATATATCATTTATTGAGTATCTTCTATGTATGTAGTGAGGTACAGTTGGAAACAAAAGGTCTTCACTCTCATGGAGCTTATATTTTAGGCCAGAGCAATGGTTCTCAACTGAAGCAGGGTTGAAATGAAAGTTGCAGATAATCAACCTACACATAATTAAAAGAATATACTGTACTTTTATATAAGGAGAAATCAAAAGAAAATAATTTATAATAAAGTGATATTAATTTAAAAATAAAAATATATGCCTAAGCATGATTATGCCAGGAAGATATGAAATAGGCAAGTACTTGTGTCTACCTATAAAACAACCTGATTATTGTCATCTCTTTATCTGATATTTTGAAATAAGAGCTAAATAAGTATATTGTATCTATATGTACAAGTTCCTATGAATTGAATAACTACAGATGCAAACTGAAACAATAAGTCTCAAATAACACAGAGAGCAGCTGCTATTGCTGCCATGATTTCTGACATGGTAACTTTTGGTATAGTCCTACATAAAACAGGATTAATATTTGTGGACACTTTAGTGTAGAATAAAACTGTACATAATATTTTAAAATTTTTTTAGGTTCTAGGCTCAGCTAATTATAAGTGTGGCTTTCATCTACCTGCATACTCAGTGGGACACTAAACAGTCTTGTCAAATAAGGAGCGATTGTTGGATGGATGGTCTGAGTTAGGTATCAAAGGGCATCTAGCTTCTCTGGCCTCTGCCCACAAAATACCAGTAGAGGCTCTCCCATATTTTTGAAAGCCAGAAAACATTCTCACAAAGTTCAAAATGCTCCAAGGAGCATTCCTTTATTGGATGATCATTATTGTACCATTAGAAGATTAAAAATAAATAATGCTAGGTACAGGAAAGTGCTATGAAAAAAATAAAACAGTGCAAATATGGGTCAGCATGTGATGTTTCTCTGCACTAGGTCAGGGCAGCTTGTAGGGGTGTGTGTGTAGTTCTGGGGATGAAAACCAAGGACTTATGTTGCTAAGTTAGTACTCCATCACTGAGCTATAGCCCCTGGCCAAGACCGTAGGTTAGAATTCAGACTTATAAGCAGGTTTTAGGTTAAAGTTGAGATGTGAATCATGAGATTGAAAAGGCCACGAAAATTATTGGGAGCAAGCACCTTCCTTCCTGGCAGAGAATCAGTGGACAGGTTGTGAGGGAGGAACAAATAGCAAGCTTAGGAACAGAAAGAAGGCCACCAAGTCTAGAGCATAGGTCAGAATGGTAAGAAAGCATTGACTTTTTGGGACATGGAGGGTGAGAATTTCTGAACTGTTTTTATGTGATGTTGAAAGTCTTGTTAGGTGATCAGCAACCCCATATTAAACTGCATTCACTGTTCTCTTGGCCTGTGATGTGTAGATTCTGGTTAGATAAAGCTTTTCCAGTAAGAACAAGAATTATCTATGGCTCACAGAGGACTCCTGGGAAAATGCTCAAGAAGCCAGCATGATTATTTAAAAAGACAGTTCTTTTTATTGCTGCTATCTATATATTTGGCACTTCAATACATCATCTCAAGTTCTAACAAACAACTCTGCAAGATAATCATCAACACTGCCATTTTATCAGGGAGTTACTCAGCTAGTCACACGTGTCATTACTGAAATGCAGAACTATCAAACTTCAATGCCAGTTTTATAGAAATAGAAGGCTGCATAATTTCATGATTGCCATGTTTTGCTGTCAGATCCCAGTTCTGCCACCACAGTCAGCGGTGTTAAGTTTCAGATCGACAAAGCTGTAAAATTCCTTTTCCCTTTCTGTTTTTTTTTTTCGCCCAGAACATAAATATCCCTTGGTAGCCCATGCCAAGAACAAGCAGACCTCTCTGATAAGTGTTTGGAGGTTAAAAACAAATGTGGTAAAGATTTACTGCAAGTAAAAAAATTATCTTTATCGCCTTTTCTGACTACAAAAGTAATAAGCATCGTTCCTAAAAATTTTTAGGCGTTCAAAATGAGGCTAAACACACATGTAAAGCAGCAACTTAGGCAGAGGGGTTATGAGAGTGTGATAAGTTGAGAGTCTGATCCTTGACTCGGTTTTTTCTCATGGTGTCTTACCTTGGGTACTCACGGAGGTGATTAGATTTTTAACTCTGAACTCGAGTCACAGAATGAATATATATATAGTGGTGACCTCATTTGTCTCTTTGAATAGTTGCAAACTGAACCACCAATTCCTGGGGGCCGGGGATAGGAAGGAGGCTAACTCCGAGCAGAGAAATAGGACTCAGAACGCTATAGCTAAGGGCTGAAAACTTCAGCCTGATGCAAAAGGAGGACTCAAAATCAAGGAAAAATACCACTGTACCCTATTAGGAGAACAAAACAGAACCAGAACGGGAGCTCTTTTCCAGCTCTTCATTGCTCTCTGCATTCCTCGTGGTCGTGTCCCTTTATCTGGTTTTTGAATGGCACTCCACTTGTACAGGTTGTCGACTCGCTCCATTTCAGCACCTATTTCTCCCAAACCTAGAAGCACCTCCAGGTTCACAGTGCGCTTGGCGTGGCCGAAGATTTATCTACGGTCACCAGGTTACACACTTTCATTAGCTCTCTAAAGGAGAGCGCGTGTGTGCGGGGTGGGCGGGCCGCGGCGGAGTCTGAGAAGAATGTCAGGCAGCTCCCCCGAGCGAGGGACCAAGTAGGCCCATCGCGTCCAACCCCACCGGCCCAGGTAGCGTGAGCGCCCGTAGGCGACTCCACGTAACTGACTTCTCCCCAGGAGAGAGGTGTGGAGTAGACGCTGCGCCCCGCCCACCCGGAGCATTTCCGGTCACGTGCCGCGACCGCCCAATAAGCGTCGGGCGCCCGCAGGCTCGCGATTCAAACTGGGACGCTGCTTGCCGTGGCTACCAGCGCTGGCTACGCTGCAGTGGCAGGTGCGAGCCGGCCATGGAGCACCGCCTCGTAGGGCCCGGGCCGTACAGGGCCACTAAGCTGGTGAGTGTGAGGGGGCTTGGGCTTAGCCGCCGGCGCCGCGGTCCCCTGGGACAGCCTGCAGACGGTCTGCCCAGGCCAACGTGTGCAGGCGGAGGTGTGTCGGCTGCGGCTCTTGTTTTCTGCACGATGCTCAGAGTAGGGCTAAGGGGACCTGGAACCCGGCGCGACTGGGGTGAGTGTAGCTTCTATCCAGAGACGTGGGCTGGCTTCTCAGAAATAAACGGAGCCTCCCAAATTAAAGCGCGGCGACCAGGCCCATCCCCTGCCCCTTTGTCCTTTGGAACCTAACGGCTCCCTCTGGGAGAGCGAAGACCCAGCCTGTAACCTTAGGGCTTCCCCACCGCCTGTAAGGAAGGGCGGGCCTCTTCCCTTTCTAACGGTGCCAAACACAGAGGTGGATCACCCTGACCACGTTTCCGGCCCGTGGCGTCTCCGTCAGCACTGACCTACCTGCGGGATGGGTGGGATGAACTGAAAGAGCCTTTGCAGACTTGTAGTCCAGGGTGTTTTCCTTTTCCCCTGGAATGAAGGTTTTGATATTCAGAGTTGTACTTGAACAGCTGTACCACCAGGAACAAGTAATTTTAATGATTCCTCAAATGATCAGCACAGTAGAATAAGTGCTAACATCTTAGTATGTTCATGGCAAGTTTTTAGAGGACTTTCTGTGGATGTTTTGCAGTAATTTGAGAGGAAGGCAGGTGACTGCTTGGTTTGTTAAACCCTGCATTTAACTTGGAATCGATTCTCAACATTGCTGTATGCACACCAGGAAAGGATGGGAACTGAGTTCCAAACTTTTAAGTAGCCTCACATGTGGAAGAGATGAAAACACTGGGTAATGGGTAATATGGTTGTTTATTTGTTTTGTTTTTTTTTTTGGTCCAGTACTGGGGGTTGGATTTCTCCAATGCTAGGCAAGTTCACTGAGCTACATTCCAACTGTTCGTCCTTTTCTTTCTATAGCAAGCCACACACTGTGGCCTGTGGGGTCATTGTGGTGAGCTAAGGGGTCAAGCGAGAGCTAAGAAGGCTACCTTCTGGAAGGAGAAATTATGGTTGGGACTGAAGATGCCTTCCTTTTTTTTTTTTTTGCAGCACTAGGGATTGAACCAGGGAGCACTGAGCTACATACCTAGCCCTTTTGATTTTTTTTTTGTTTTTTGGTACCAGGGATCGAACTCAGTTCGGTGCTGTTGAGCTAAATCCCTGGCCAAGCCCTTTTGATTTTTGAGACAGGATCTCACTAAGTTGCCCAGGCTGGGCTCGAACTTGTGATTTACTTGCCTTTGCTTCCTAAGTTGCTAGCATTACAGGTGTATACCACTGCACTTGGCAGGCAGTTCTTTACTTTTTCAATTAGGCTCATAGACCACTTTAAGGATTTGGTAGAGAACACCAATCATTTTCACAGGAAAGTATACATGCCACATACTTGTGAAAATTTACATATAATTTCAGGGGACTTGGGTTGTGTATGTTTGTGTGCTCTGTGACATTCATTTGGGTTAAAATAACCAATTATTTGCTTATGATTCCATGGCCCAGCAATCTGGACCTGACTCATGTTAGTGGTTCTTCTGATGGAGGTCACTCATGTGTCACAGTTATCTGATATCTTAGTTACTTTTCTTGTTGCTGAGATAAAATACTGGACACCCCAAGTTAAAGGAGGAAAGGTTTATTTGGCTTACAATTCATAGAGATTTCAACCCATAGTCATCTGGCTCCAAGGCATGGCAGAGGGGCACTGCAGAGGAAAAACAGTCCATGGCAAAGCAGGGCAGGCAGAAGGCAGCAAGTAGCAAGCAAGTGACTAGCAACAAGGCATGACCACAGCTTTTTCTGTCCCTTATATTTTACCCAGGCTAGCTGCCCTTAGGGTGGGCAGCACTCATACTTATTCCTAGCATCGCACAGCAAATTAATCCTAGCATCATGTCCTTGATCTCAGCAGCACAAACCCTAAATCCAGCCAACTCCAAAAAGCCCCACCTATGATTGCATGGGGTGTTGGGGGGAGGACATCTAGATACAAACCATAACCTTGTTGTGCCCAGATCGCGAAGTCCCCAAAGACCACCAAGGAGCCGTTTCCGATGTAAACACGCGAGGGTCGTTTATTCAAGCTCGAGCAGGGGCACTCAACCGTCACCGACACAGCGGATCAGGATTGAGAGCCCCGAATTTCAAATCAGCAGGGTTTTTACTGTGGCTACAGCAAGGTTTGGGGATGTTCCATTTAGCAGTTACATGATTGGTTGATATTTAGCAAGTATGGGGTGTACATGGGGGGGGGTTGAGGGGTGGCTACATGTAGATTTTATGGGAAAAAGGAACAATCAGCACACTGACAGAATGTTCTATAGATAATGGGCCCGGGAGCGTCTGTTTTCTGGGCAGACAGAGGATTGAGTTAGGAGCTGTGTCCTTTTTTTATCTGTTGTCTCACAGCAAGGACATTTTATCATTATTTTATGGGCACAAATGAGACTAGGGGAATAGTTGACTTCAGTGAAGTGGAATTTATGTCAAGGCCACTTTACTGTCTTATTCCAAGATGGAGTCAAATTTTAAAATGGAGTTAGCTAGGTCTCACAACATCTGGTGACTTGACTAGGACTTGGGTGATGTAAGATGGCCCCTCGATTTGGTCCTGGCTTTAGTTGGGTCGAGTACTGTATCTCTAACAGGTTAGCTCAGGTATTTGTACATGGTGGTCTCATGGTTCCAGTGTTGCTGAATGGTTTCAATGTGTGACTTTTTGCTCAAATCTCATTGACCAAAGCAAATAAAGCAGCTAACCCTAGATTCTAGAAATTATTGCTACTTCATAATGGGCAGAGTAGCAAAGTCATTTTACTGAGGTGACTGTGAAGAGGATAGGAAGAATTACTACACTCATCTTTGCAAATAATCTGCTACAGATACTCAGATGATTCATTTTTTTTTCAACAAATATAAATTTAGGTTTTCTTTTGGGCTAGCCTCTAAGAGGTATGGATGGTTTTGACAGATAATGAGTAGAGTTTTCAAAAATGGTGTTTTAAAATTTTTTCTTCCAAGATTGGTAAAAAGGCTTTATTTGCAGGGTGTCAGAAATTTAATCAAACAGGTCAAATCTCATGTTGTCATCTGATTCCTCTGGATTCCTCCTCCTTTCTCTTCTCTGCTGCAGCAGAAGCAGAATGAGCAGCAGGAGCTGCAAAGCTGGGGGCAGCAGAGATGGATGCAACACCACAGCAGGCAATTGGCAAGCTTAGCAATACCATGGGCAGTGGTGTTCTTCAAAGGTTTTCTCATTCAGCTCACTGATGACCTGGTTGAATCAGTTGTCTTCTTCCTCGATGCCCACACTGGCCAGTATCTTCTTGCTGTCCTTGGCATTGGGGGAAGGTTGTCCTTAAAGGGAGCCAGCAAGCGGGAGATGACAGCTTGTGTGGGTTGAGGGAATGTAGACCTTGTTTGTACAACCTTTGCTGGCATAGGAGGGCAAAGGGAAAGGGGGAAAATACATTGTTTTCATAACAGCTTCTACTTCACAATTGGCTGTACCATTCAGACCATTCTGGCATCAGGGCTGTTGGTAGACCTGCCTTTCGGGATGAGATAGAGGTTGTGCCTAATCAGTGATTTTCAACAACTTCATCAGTAGTCCATCCTTATCTGTGGGGGATATGACCCAAAATCTCCCAGTGGGGGCTGAAACTGCACATAGTACTGATCCGTATGTTTTCTGTTTTGTACAATATGTAAGGTGAAGTTTAATTGATTAATTAAGCACACTAAGAGACTAATAGCAATAACTAATAATAAAATAGAACACTTATAACAATATACTATAATAAAGTTCCCAGCCATCATTACTCTTGCACTTTGTGGTCATTATTAAGTAAAATAAAGGTAGCTTGAATGCGAGCATCTTGACACCTCACCAGTTGCTCTGATAATCTAGATGGTTACTAAGTGACTAATGGATGAGTAGCATACACAATGTGGATACGCTGGGCAGAGGGATGGTTTAGATCTCAGGCAGTATGGCACAAGATTTAACTATACTACTCAGAACGGGATACGACTGAAATCTTATGAATTGTTAATTTCTGGAAGTTTTCACTTTTAGACCATGATTTATCATGAAACCTTGGGTAAGGATTGAATTGTTATATTCTTTAGGGAGGGAAAACACCTTCCCCCTTCCAAAATTTGTTCATAGCACTTCTGCAAGGGAAATAGTAAGGCTCTAGATCTTGGCATGACTAGTCCCTGTCTTAGAATATAAAATAAATAGCACCATAACTGGAACTGTCTTTTGAAGTATCATTCACAGAAGTATATGAGCTATGTATCTTATTTTTTTCTTGCCACTTTCCTTTTTAAAAGTTAAAAAAATTTTTTTTT
>NW_004624815.1:9299030-9313759 GCF_000247695.1 Heterocephalus glaber
CCTACCTCTGGGCCGGGAACAGTGGGACTCAGTACCTTGGTCTGGTGGTCTGGTGTCCTCTGCGTCTTTGTAGTGTGGAATCAGGTGGCTACCTGTCTGCAGCGGCGTGATTCGGTGTCTTCCGCGCAACTCAGGACCTTGGTAGGGTGTGCACAGACCTGCCTGTCTGCCGGGGGCTGATTCCGCGTGTGTTCCATGCCACTGGGGACCTTGGTAGGGTGTGACCAGACCTGCCTGTCTGCAGCGGGGTGATTCGGCGTCTTCCGTGCCACTCAGGACCTCGGTAGGGCGTGCACAGACCTGCCTGTCTGCAGCGGGCTGATTCGGCGTCTTGCGGGTGACTCAGGACGTCGGTAGGGCGTGCACAGACCTGCCTGTCTGCAGTGGGCTGATTCCGCGTGTTCTGTGCGACCCAGGACGGTTTGCAGAGGTTTCAGTTCATAGGGGGCTCGCTCCAAGGCAGGATAGCATAGCAGAACAGCATCACAGAGGAGAAACACTTCAAGTAGAAGGCAGCAAGGCAGCAAGGCAGCAAGGCAGCAAAGCAGCAAAGTAGCAAAGGAGCAGCAGCAAGCAACCAAAAATTTTTATTCATACATATTTGCTGTGCATAATGATTACATTCATTGTGGGGATTGGTACATGTACATAACACATCTTAATTCCTTTTACTTTCCCTTCCCTTCCCCTTCCCATTTGCAAACGATTTATCTCCCTGTTTCTTATTGTCTGTTTTCATTTATATAGAAGGCCTATGTATAGACTGTTAGATTCTGAGTTACATTAAAATATCTCTCCTCTATGTAGTTTCCCTTCTCAAGAAATGATATTTAGGCCAGGTTTAGACTGATCAAGTTAAGCAAAAAAATTATGTGGATAATTAATGAAAATAATTTTACCAAAATTTCCCAGGTGATCAATTCAGTCCTCAGCTTTATTCCATTTGAGAAACATAATGTTAAACTAAAATTTGGGAAATACAGAAAACAATAGCTTTTTTTTTTTTTTTTTTGTGGGAGAGACAGTGAGGATTTCTGCCTGATATTAGAGATTGCAGCTGTCATTAAAGGTAAAATCTGTGTTTCCTAAGTATAATTCAGTTGTGTTTTAAAGCTTTGTACCAAGTAAATCATGGTTTGGGACTAGTCCTCTCTTTAGTTTTCTCCCAAGGGCACTGTCAGGTTACCTTTCTGCAGGAAAAGCTTGAGAAAAATCTGTATCCATTGGCATACAGAGAGCAGGCCTTTGCTTCCTTCTTTAATGAGTCATTAGCTCTTCTTGGAGCATACACTGCTCCATTTACTAAAGCACCAAAGTCTTATTTGAAAATAACATTTTATGGATTAGGTAAACATTTAAGGGAGAAATCAAATGATAGACCCAATTATGATGAATCTGGGAGATAATTAACCACTTTTCTTAGGGAAATAACAGTTTCACTGTTTTTTTGTGTGTGTTTTTTTTTTGACCTGGGATCGTACTTGGGCCCTTGTGCTTGTGAGGCAGGTGGTGGGACCACTGAGCTAAATCCCTGGCCCCAATTTCACTTTTTTAAAGTGAGGAGAAAGAAAATTCTTCTTCTGAAAACTAATCTACTGATCTTGGGTGAGTGGGGTGCCTATAGTCGTAGCTACTCAGGAGGCTGAGGCAGGAGGATTGCTTGAGGCTAGGAGTTGGAAGTCAGCCTGGACAACACAGCAAGATTCTGTCTCAAAAGCAAACAAACACCAAAACTAAACAAAAACTTTGATCTTTACTTCACTTTATTCTGAAGCATTTATATGATCTGATACAACTCATAAACTTTAAAAGACTTATAGCTGCTCTTTGAATCAGCTAACATGGCAAGGTCAAACCTCTAGTGTGTGTGAAGTACAACTGGATCTTGAATGTGGTTTCTCTTTTCTCCTATGCCAATCCTCTTTATAGCACCACTATTATGATATTTTTGGTATTAAGAAGAAAGGGATAAAATAAATGTCCTAGAGAAAAGGACAGAAAATACATTTCAACACTAGTATTGTATGAGTTATGATATGAAGCAAAAAGAGTTGGATTAGGTGAATTCTTTGTTCTTTAAACTAGGAGTCTAAAGTAAATAAGCCAGACAAAAGATGTTTTTTAATTGCAAAACCAATCAGTTATTCCTTTTCCATTTATATTTTCAAATATGTTATGGAAAAAATCACTTCTCAAGCTGCCTTGTTCTTTGTTGAGGTAGGATTAAGGATCATTTTATTTTCACATGTGACTGAGAGTGAGCTGTTGGTACATTACTTAAGGATAACATAATTTTTTTTTTCTGAGCATAGTAGCCAAATAATTGCATAATTATATTTGAAAACAAGCGGGAGCAGAGTCCAAGGTCCTCCCTGGCCTTTGAATATCTAGAATGTCTCATGGATTAAGTGAATACAATACATAATGATAAATGTCATTTAAAATAAAAATAAATGAATTTAAAATTGTGTTTATAAATTCTTGTTGTTATTTATTTATAAATTCTTATTTTAAAAAGAGATATGAGCCTTTGATGAGAATTTCTTGTTGGAAATTTTCTAGTATGAAATGAAAGATTGCATTCAATAGAACAGTTTAACCCCCAAGCACAATCCTAATGGGTTATGTGTTTACGGTATTTGGTACTGAGGATGGAGTTTAATAGCCGCATGTTCTGCCATTGGGCTACAATCTCAGCTTGGACTTTTTTTTTAATGTGCAAGATGCAATGAATTAAAAAGCTCATAAAGAATAGAAAAAATTTAAAAAGATGACTGTGGGGGAACTTGTCCTCCCAGAGCTTTAAACATAGTATTAATTATAATTACAACAGCATAGTATTGCGCTTGCCAGGCAGGCATGGTGTGGCACAACTACATCCCCGGCTCTCGACAGCATAGTATTGCACTAGAATAGACAGTAACTCAATAGGATAGAAAAAGAATATTCAGAAACAGAATTAAGAAAGATAATATGTAGACCAAGTAGCATTTCATTTCAGTTAGAAAAAGACAGCATAATTGGTTTTCTATTGAGTGGAAAACAAAGTCAGAGATCTCTTATTTCCTGCCAGAAAATAATTCTATATTAATAATAAATGAACATAATTCTATATTAATAATAAATGTAACAAAACTATTTCAACTTTTCCTTTTCTCTTTTGTGGCACTAGGGATTAAACTCAGGGCCTTGTGCATGCTAGGCAAGTGCGCTACCATTCAGCTTCTTCCTTAGCCTGCGACTGTTTTTAAATGTATGGCTCAGTGGCATTAAGTACAGTCACGCTGTTTTGGTATTGTCACCATCATCCATTCTCCAGATTTTTTTTTTAAGTGTTCGAAAGCCGGAAGCAGTTTTTAAATATAGAAAATTGCAGTCATTGCTTTAAATATTGAGAGATATAGTAACTTTAAAAACACATCAGTTAATTACAAATGGTTTGTTTCTGTGTTTGCCCTAGTGGAATGAAACAGTGGAACTTTTTCGGGCCAGGATGCCCTTGCGGAAACACCGCTGCCGTTTGAAGAGTTATGAGTGTTGCTTCACAGCGGCCGAGGCTGTGGACTGGCTGCATGAGCTGCTGAGGTGCAGTCAAAACTTTGGCCCTGAAGTGACTCGAAAACAAACAGTCCAGCTGCTAAAAAAATTCCTGAAGAATCACGTCATTGAAGATATCAAGGGAAAATGGGGTCAGGAAGATTTTGAAGACAACCGTCACTTATACAGGTACAGTATAAGTGTTGACAGGGTGAATACAGGGAGAATTAAAGGATTTGGGCAGAGTCTGATGTGACAGAATTTATCTTGTCCATTGGAGCATAGTTCTATTTGTGATGTGTCTAATGAAGAACTGAATACGTTATTAGTATAAAACTGATTGCAATTTTTCTTGGTCCCCAGAGCAAGCACTTTGCTGCAGTGATTTTTCAGTAAAGAAATTTGTTCATACTTTTTGCTCACCCAAGGAGGAACTTTACAATAACTTAGTTCAAGTTCAGATTCTCCTAGAGAGTCTGAAAGGGTAACAATAAAAGCAACCCTGAGCTCAGCTTGTTGAGCATTGAGGGTGGATGTATTCAGGGAGCTGTTTGATCTTTCAGCAGCTCAGGGCCCAGCAGACTTATGCTAGAATTCTCTCATAGCTCAGATGAAGCCTGACAATGCAAGTTGGCTTTTCTCCCAACATTTTTTTTTTTTTTTTTTGGTACCAGGGATCGAATTCAGGACCTTCTGCTTGTGAGGCAGGGACGGTGCCACTGAGCTAAATCCCCGGCCTCTTCCAACATTTTTGATCACATTTTGGTGCTATTTTATGATGTAGACACTGATTACCTGGTAATCCTAGGGAAATGGAGACCTCTTTCTTCATACTTCTTTCTCACTACACACTCACTATTTTGTCACTGGCAGCGGAGGAGACCTAACTAAGGTTCTGGCTATTGGAAAGACCAAAGAGGAACTGTTGAGTTATCTGCAGAGAGGCTACAAAGTACTGAGATCCTGAGAGGGATTTTTAAAAAAATGGAGATTACAGGCCCTTAATATTTGCCTTCTTTTACTCCAACAGAAAAAAGAGGAATGTTGTCACAGCACATTCAGTCAGTGTGACTCTGGGACATGTGACTTTGAGCAGAGCAAATCTGGCTCTTACACCTGAACCCTTTCTTTGTTTCCCTGTCGGCCTGGCTGCTGAGAAAGGCAGAGCGTGTGAGGGTGGCCAAGGGCAGCAGTGCTGTGCGTTTCATCTCATTCCCTTCTGGGTGCTCATCAGCTGTCTCCAGTGTCCAGACAGCAAGGTTGTCACGTGGGCGGTTTTTGTCTCCATTCAGTGGCTATTTCTGATTTTGCTCATCAGCTTTTAATTAGGCTCCTGGATGGTCTCAACCTAATCTGAGACCTTAGTGCTTCTTATCATCAAGGAGTGGAAATTCTAGCCCTGGTTCCACATGCTACACTGCTCTGGGGATGGATTCTTAAGTGGTTATTCTTTTGGGCAATTAGCTGCTTGTACCCCATGAAGATTTAGCTACAACACTTCTGAAAGATTTTCTGGGTAACTTCCATCTTTCTTATTGTGAGCTTAACTTGGGTACCTCCTATTGAGTCCTGTGATGCTTTGTGGGCCCTCAGGAGAGAGGAAGATAGGAGTTGACCAACCAGCACTGACTGTGGAATGTTTCGTTTTAATATTAAGACTTAATCATATACCCCCTTTTAAAAAATACACTACACAAGATAGATTATATCTTTCTAAAATACATTCATGGGTGATTAATTTCAGGACCCTTTACAGATCCATAAATCTATGGAGGCCCAAGTCTCCCCTTATATAAAATTGTGTAGTATTTAAATATAACCTGTGCACATCTTCGTCTAGTTTTTAAATCATGTCTAGCTTACTTGTAATGCCTAAAACAATGTAAATGCTATGTAAACAGTATATCATATTGTTTAGGGGATAATGTTATGTTGCTTAGGGAATAATGACAAGGAAAAAAGTATGCATCTTCAGTATAGATGCAACTGCCAAAGGCCTTACCACATGTACATGAATGTGATGTGAACAAAAAAGTGCTTGAGCTGCCGGTACCAGAGAGAAGCTGGAGGAAGCTACAGCAGGGTGTGCCTGTATATCAGTTCATTCACATGGACCCAGTGTAGTACAGTGGACCCTTGACTTACAAACTCAATTTGTTCACGAGGGCTTGTTGTAACTCAGGTTGGTCAGTTGAAGGCTCAAGCTCCTCTACACAGCCTTCAAAATCTCTCTCCTGTATTCAGGCAGATCTTAGTGTCCTTAGAGAGAGATTGGTCCAGGACTTTTTAATTAACCCTGCACAGGAAAGGATGTAATGTTCCTTCCAGAACTTTTTAAGGGTTAAATCTGATCTGAGACCCTCTGGAAGCACAAGTGGCTGACATTTGGGTCTTAACTCAAGACTTTGGTTGTAAGTTAAAACTAATATTCTGAGGCCTTGGGATTTAGCTCAGGGCACCGTGCTGCCTGGAAAGCACAAGATCCTGATTTCGATTCCTATTACCAAAAAAAAACAAAAAAAGAAAAAACTAAACTAAAATTCCAGTCATAATCCAAGTTGTTCATATGTCAGGCCATACTTGATACATGGCGAATTCAAGTTTTCTCTTTGGATCTTTCTGGAATTTAAAAAAATTTTTTTCTTTTTGTGATGTGGTATTCTAGATTGTCCAGGCTGGCTACCTCCAACTCTGATGCTTAAGTGATCCTCCTGCTTCAGCCTCCTGAGTAACTGGGAACTAAAGGTGCACATGACTGTACCCAACTGGAATTTTATTTTCAAATGTTTTTGGTCCTTGGTTGATTGAATCTGAGAATGCAGAACCCATGGATACTGAGGGCCAACAGCAATCATTTCTTACACCTTGTTTCTCTAATAGAATGCTTGTGAATCATAAAGGGAGCAGTATGACCCTGTGGCACAATGGTAGCACATCTGACTCCAGATCAGAAGGTTGCATGTTCAAATCACATCAGGGTCAAGCTGTTGTATGTATTTACCCTACTGAAAGTTTCAAAAATGCACAGAAGGGAGCAGTATTTTCTTTTGTCACTTATCACTTGAAAATTCATTCACAGGTGGAGGTTCCATAAGTTAGCCCCTGACTTGCCAGTTTTCTAGATTAATCAGGATGGGGTCTATTTAGACACGTAAATTATTTGTGAAGGTATCTGTGCCTTGCATTGCTTGTCAGCTAATGAGTATGCAGCCAGCTGCCGCACATGCAGGCTTCCGTGACTGGTGCTCAAGATCTTACTGTTCCATACTGGTGCTCTGGGAAGAGCTGCATGTGCTACCCTATGCCCTGCTATGTTGCCAGCTGCTCTCCCTCAGAGAACAGTGCTGGGGAAGTTATGAAGGCAGAGGGGGAGGGTATGAGCTAGAGGCAGGTTAGATTTGAAAAAAGATGGAGAGGCCATAAGATGGCAGAATTTAGGAACATACTTTTAAAGATCCAGCTTCATAGAAGAGCTGGGAAGGACACTGGAAAGTTCTTGCTGGAAAAAAAAAGCCCACTAACATTTCAGAGCATCTATGATGTTCTGGACTCACCAAGTAATTCACCTTCTAATTCAGCGTCTGTAGATGTAGGCAGTAGTGTCCTAATTTTAAAGGTTAGCAAATTAATGACTTATTCAAAGTAGAAGAGTCCAGTCACATCTAGTTAGTAATGGAAAAGTCATGACTTGAATGGAAGTCTGTCTCTGAGGCCTGGGTTCTTCTGTGTGCCAGGCTGCCTCTGTCCACAAGACGAGGTTAACTTAGCTTAACAAATAAATTAGTGATGAGTAAACATAGAATAATAAATGAGACATTTGATGTAGCTCACATGTGTTTATATTCAGAGTTCCTGTACTGCATTAAGTACCATGTAATGAGCATTAAGTAATAAGCTATCTTGTTCTCAAAGGAGACAAGGGCAACATAATTAGCCTAAATACTTTAATAGATATAGCAAGGGAAAAAGTGGTACCTTGGGTCTATAGAGTTAGAGAAAGATAAGTGGAATATAAATGCTCTGCATTTTGTGTGTGTGTGTGTGTGTCGTGCTAGGGGTTGAACCCAGGGCCTTGTGCATGCTAGGCAAGTGGGCAAGTGCTCTATCACTAACACTACCTTCTCAGCCCTTGATTGTATTTCTTTTTAAGAGAGTGATGATTACATATATATGTATTAGATGATTTTGTAGCAAAGATGAATAAATCCTTTATTTTCAAATGGATCAAAATATTTTTAGACTTAAGAAGTATGTATTATGTTTGTTCTGTTAATGCATGTAAATTTGTTAGCTATGATTTTTTTTTTTTTTTTAAGAACCAGAGTTACATACAGAAAATAGAAGGAAAAGTGGATTTAGTGTGCAAGAAAGCTAAGCAGTGCCTGGTAAGGTGGCACACACCTGTAATCCTACCACTCAGGAGGCTGAGGCAGGAGGATTCTAAGGGTCAGGAGGAATGGATGTCGATGAAGACCCCTGCAGTAGGTCCCAGCCTCCTGTGTGCCACCACAGCACTGGCTAAAGGTTAAAGAATAGACAGAATGAGACTTATAATGAAGCTGAGTCTTGGGTCCTGGTCAGTGCTGCTGATGGCAGCAAAGACAAAAGCCCCCAAGCGCATGTAGCATTTATTGAATACAATCGTGAGAGGGAATAGGGAGCTAGGGAGCTTTGAAGTCATCTGGTGAGTTACTGCCAAACACGTGGCATGATGGCACCAGGCAGGGCTGTTAGGGAGTAGGCACTGCTTATCTTGCTAGGAGAGAAGAAACTAGTATTGGGACCAGGCACAATTAGCAAGCAACCCATAAGGTCAGTGAGAAGCGATAATTCAGGGGAAAGGATTTTAATTGGGGTCACGCTCACCTCAGCTGCAAGTAATTCAGCAGGGCCCTGCCACCTCACAGACTAGGACTTAGGCCTCGGTGACAACCATTAGCAAAGAAGCCATACTAGCCCAGCTTTGCTAGCTGACATGCCTGTTTGAGTCACACAGGGCTTCAGTCTAACTCCTGATATAAAACAATATACCCAAATTAGGGAAGGCAAGAAGCACGTGCCACTCATAGCCTGCTAGTACTGGGCAGGGTGCCTGCTACAGAGGCTCAAGTTTGAGGTCAGTCTGGGCCACAGAGTCCAAGGCCAGCCTGGACTATGTCACAAGACCCTGTCTCAAAGAAACAAACAACCCCCCGCCCCCCAAAAAAACAGAAGAGAAAGCAAAGCAAGATTCTGCTGTTTGAATGATAGTAATAAGCATGAGTTGCAGAAAAGGAGTCAGCATTATTTATTGGACCACTTCTTTCCTGTTACCAACACTGATGACTAGAAAGAGTTCTGGATTTGCTGCTGGTGAAGACAACTTTAGATGCCTCTAATGGGTACTAAACTGTTTTCTGTCCTTAACAAAACTTCAGGACACTACTTCTCATTGCAGATGAGAACCAGTTATATTCTTGTCTTAGTTACTTTCTCATTGCTGGGACAAAATACTGAATAACCACAAGTTAAAGGATGAAAGATTTAGCTGGGCAAGGTGGCACACTCTTGTAATCCTAGCACCCAGGAGGCCGAGGCAGGAGGATCACTGAGAGTTAGAAGCCAGTCTGGGCTACATAGTGAGTTCAAGGCTGGCCTGACTATATAGCAAGACCGTGTTTCAAAGCCAAAAACAAACAAACGAACAAAATAGGTCTGTTTTATCTCACAGTTTGTAGAGGTTTCAGTCCATAGTCAACAGCTGGCTCCAAGGCAGGGTGGCATGGCAGAGGAGAAACAGTCTATGGCAATGAAGGCAGGAAGCAGCCAACTTGCCTTCCTTTTGTTGCTTTTATCCCATCAGGCTGCAAACCTATTGACTGGTGCCACCCACACCCAGAGGGGACCTTCTCATTATGCTAAACCAATCAGTGGACTAATTTGGTTATCACGCACCCTTAATTCATGTTCACACATCCTAGATCCAGACACCTTTGAAAAGCCCCACCTGTGAGTGCATGAGGCTTTGAGGGACATCTAGATACAAGCCATGGCAACTATGTTATATTTTCATAAAAATTTTATGAGGCAGGGGATGTGGCTCAGTGGTAGAGCTCTTATGTCACATGAGCAAGGCCCTGGGTTTGGTCCTCAGTTCAGGAAAAAAAAAATTCCTTCTGTGATCTTTTCATGACAACCCTAGGGGATGGACAGACAGGGTGTCTATTTCATCCTTAGAGGACCACTTTTGCCTTTAAAATGTTTTAAGAAATCACCAGGAATGTCTTGGTTAAAGAAATTTCATACATATTGTCATGTCTGCCCATTGTATCTGAACAGATAATTATGTGGTATTATTTAAACCTAACGTAATAGGTTCTATAAAAATGGAAGTGTACTGTGATAATTCTGTGCTTCCCTGAAAATAAGACCTAACTGAAAAATAATCAGCTTTGAAATTTGATGTGTTGCTCAGAAAGTTTTGTCACTCCTGGTACACACCTGGAGTCTCAGTTACTTATGAGGCCAAGGAATATTACTTGAGCCCATGAGTCCAGCATCATCCTCGGCAACATTATGAGATTCTGTTTTTTTTAAAAAAAAGAATTTCAGAACATTTCAGATTTTGGTTTTCAGATTTCAGTTTTTTGGATTAGGGTTGCTCAACTGCTAAAGTCTATGTAAATATTCTAAAATCTGGACAACTCTGAATGCTGAAACACGTCTGGCCTTAAGTATTTCAGATAAGGAATGCTCATAGACACACAGATCAGTGTACCAGAATTAAAAGTCCAGAAATATAATCTACACAAAAATAAACTTGAAATGGATCATAGATTTAAATGTAAAATGATGACACTTTTAGAAGAATAGGATAAAATTGTTATCTCCTGAAGTTAGGCAGAGTTCTTAATACATGACATCAACAGCACCAGTCATAAAAGAAAAAACATGGTAAATTGGACATCATCAATGAAAAATTTTTGCTATAAGACTCTTAAGGTGAGATCACAAACTATACATGGGTACAGAATATTTGCAAACAATTTATGTGACGATGGGGTGGTATGAAGAATATATAAAGGACTTATAAACAGCAGTAACAAAACAGCCAACCAATTAAAAAACTAATAAAAGACTTGAACAGACATTTCAGAATACACAGATAGCAGATAGCACTTGGAAAGATGTTTTAACATAGCCTGAGGGAAAAGCAAGTTAAAGCTACAATGAAATACCACTACATGCCTATCAGAAGACAGTGTCAAGTGCTAGTGAGGATGAATGCAAAGCAGCTGGAAATGTCACATTGCTGGTGGGAAGCCTAGACCGTAGTCACTTTGGAACATAGCTCCACAGTTTCTCTTACCGTTAATAAGTACATGGACTCTGACTCAGCATTCCTACCCCTGGATATTTACCCTAGAGGAATGGAAACCTAATGTTCACATGGAAACTTATAAATGAATATTTATGGAAGCTCTATTAATAATTGCTAATAACTGGCGATAATCTAAATGTCCTCTGGCCGAATGGATCAGTAGTGTACATAGGGAAGGTTGTGACACTCTAAAGGGAGGTGGTCAGGAAGTGGTGTTTTTGGGAGTGAGGGAACTGTTCTGCTTCCTGATTGTGATGGTGGTTACACAATATGTACATGTGTTAAGATTGATAGGACTATATACACACACCCAAAAAAGTGTATGTGTGAGTCAATTTTACTGTAGTCTAGTGAACTAGAGATTTGAAAAGTGTCTATTTGTACCTGTAGTTAAAAAAATCCAAATCTTAAGTTGAGGTATGTGACCTCTCAGTGATTATTATCTTACTACTGTATGTTATCGGTACACAGTAATTATATTCATCTCTTGGAACTGGTAAATATACATATCACATCTTGATCAGTTTTCCTACTCTTCTCTCTCCTTCCCCCAGAATATGAGTACAGTATTCCTTTCTGGGAGAAATTCATCAGTCTTGTAGGTCTATTTGAAGGGACCTGTTTTAGTTACCTCTCCCTTCAAATTAGTGGACTACGCACTCCCTCTAGTGGACATCTTTTGTTTTTTTATAGGAAAATGCAAAACATGATTTCATTTTTCTTTTGCTCTTACTCATTCCATCAGGCTCTGAGTTCTTACACATATAAAATTAACTGTTTAATCCATACTAAAAAAAACCATAGGCATAATTTATTGAAAAGTGTATTGGCAGTCTATGTCATTTTGCTTCATTTGGTATTACAGTTGACACTAAAGTAATACCAACACTTCAGCCATGATGATCAATTTTTTTTTTTGTACCGGGGATTGAACTCGGGTCCTTGTGCTTTCGAGGCAGGCAGCAGAACCACTGAGCTAAATCCCCAGCCTATGATGATCAATTCTTTAGGCACTAGATTTAAATGTCTGAAATACTGAGACAAAAAGGGATAAGGGGCTAGGGACTCTCTTTTCACTACACCAGGGGTCAGCAAACTTGTTCTGTACTGGGCCAGATAGTAAATACCTGTGAGTTATACAACGTCTGTTGGACTCTCCAATGGTTGTATGATGAAAATAGCCATAGGCAATACATAAATGTATTGCATCATGGTTGTGTTCCTGTACATGTTAATGAAACAAGTGATGGGATTTGGCCTGAAGGTCATAGTTGCTAGACTCTTAAATTTCTGGAGGGTAAACACATTAATTCTTGTAACTCTGTCACCTAGTAATGTAATAGGAGGTACTCATATTTCTTGCATTGACCTAATAGAAGATTCTGATAGTTTAGGTCATCTGAGAATGAGGTGCTAAGATGGACTTGATATGCAAGAGATTTAATGGCAAGGGTGGGAGGTGGAGGACTGGAAAGGCGCATGAGTTGGAACAGGAGTTGATGGAGGGAGCCTTCAGATGGAGGCAAGTGTGAGCTTGGGGAAAGCAGAGACCACAGTTGTCCAGGAGGAGCCTAGGGCCACAGGACACAGTTCTAATATACTCTTGGCAAAGCTGTGGGGAGTCCAAAAGCAAAGGTTTCTGCCAGGCTAGGAGTAACCTGGCTCCCTTACCTGCTGTGCTCTGTGCTGGGCTGAAGGCAACCTTGGGAAAATGGAAATGTGTTGCAGCTGACGCTCCTGAAGGGAGAGATGAGTCTGCACATCTGTGGCCAGCAATCTGTTTCTACTTCCCCACGAGTATGCGTGGTGCTTTTTTCCTGAGGGCAGACCTCGAAGATGAAATTACTAGGAAGACCCCACCCCCTGTCACTGCAGTTGTTCTGGCCATGGCTGTTGCTCATCCCTCCCTCTGCTCTGCATTGTGAGTGCCTTCACCCTCAGCAATCACCTTGGGCGGCTTTGGGTGCCTCACTTGCTAGAGTGACGCACTTGTAACATGCACTTGTCAGACTACTGTTTCTGCACTGATCCACTTGCAGTTACAGGGAACAAGGAAGCACCAAGAAGTGCCATGTAGACATCCTTGGTGCCACAGCTATTCCTACCCACTCCGTGTGTCAGTGCAGCCCTCACTCCTGTTTCAGAATCAGGAGCCCTTATTCTCCGTTAGGGACAGGGCCACTAAGTGCAGAGCCCAGAGCTGTGGAGATGGGAAGCACAGGGTCCCCCAGGGAGTCATTGTAGGGTGCCAAGTGGGACCACCCTTTGCTTTCTGTACGTTGTTTTTCTAGTTCTAGTGGAACACAGCAACATAGAGTCCTCTACTTAGTTCATTTACTCTTCCAGTTAGCACTGTAGATTACTAATATATTACTGTAGATTTATAATATATCTTGAAACCAGGTAGTGTATTTTCTAGCGTTGTTCTTTTTCAAATTTGCTTGATTATATTAGTTTGTTTGACTTTCTATATAAATTTTAGAATTAGCAAGTTCATTCCTGTAAAAATTCCTACTTGGGTTTTTTTTGTTTGTTTGTTTGTTTGTTTTGTTTTTTTGGTACCAGGGATCGAACTCGGGTCCTTGTGCTTGCGAGGCAGGCGGCGGAACCACTGAGCTAAATCCCCGGCCCTCCTACTTGGATTTGGAATGCAATTGTTTGGAATCAGTAGATCAATTTGAGGAGATTTAGTATTTTAATAAATTTGAGTATTCTAAATCATGAATATGGTATATCTTTTTGTTAAGCTCTTTAATCTCTCAGCAGTATTTTGTAGTTTTAAACTTATACATGTTAGCTTCAGGTCTAAGTTGTTCATGTTTTTCAATGCTATTTAAAATGGTTCCTTTCCCTGTAAATGGTATGTTTTTTTTTTTTTTTAATGGTACTGAGGATTGAACCTTTGTACTGAGATGCATCCTTAAATCTTTTATTTTTTTATTTGGAGACAGGGTCTTGCTCATTTGCTAAGTTGCCCAGGCTAGGCTGTAAATTCTGATCCTCTTGCCTCGGCCTCCTAGACTTTTGGTATTATAGGCATGCACCACCATACCCAGTTGCATTTCTTTGTTTTAAGTCAGAGATGTTTTATACATTTATCTTCTGTTATAAATGAGATACAATTTTCAGTATTGTTATAGACCTAAAGTAGGAATGTCTTTCAAATCAGCTCACATCTCCTTGTCTTCAAAAATACTTATTTGAACTGCTTTTATTGTGTCCCATAGATTCCTGTATGTTGTACTGGTATTATCATTTACTTGTAGAAACTGTTTAATTTCTTCTTTAATTTCCTCTGTGACCCCATTGGTTGTTCAATTTCCCATTGGGAAATTCATAGCAGTCAATGCCCATATTAGGAAAACAGAGAGAACTCAAATAAATAACCTAATGCAGAAGCTCAAGCTCCTAGAAAAAGAAGAGCATAACAAACCCAAAGTGCATACAAGAGAGGAAATTATAAAGATTAGAGCAGAAATCAATGCAATGGAGACTAAGAGAATGGTACAAAAAATTAATGAATCAAAGAGTTGGTTTTTCAAAAGAATAAATAAAATTGATAAACCCTTAGCCAACCTTATCAAAAAAAGGAAAGAAAAGGCTCAAATCTATGCACTTAAGAATGAAAAAGGTGAAGTCACAACAGATCCACCAGAAATCCAGAGCATCATTAATACCTACTTTGAGAACCTGTACTCTAATAAAATGGAAAACACAGAAGAAATGGACAGATTCCTAGATACATATGAATTGCCAAAATTAAATGAAGATATAGAAATTCTAAACACCCCCAATTACAATGAGTGAAATTGAAAATGTAATAAAAAATTTA
>NW_004624815.1:9327107-9347431 GCF_000247695.1 Heterocephalus glaber
TTTGAGGCTCTAATGACTCTGAGGCTATTTTATTTTTCTTATACCCGGAAGGAAAACTGATTAGATCAAGCACAACATGCTAGGCCAAATGTTACAATCAGCAATACCATAGCATCAAGTGCAGCTTAGAAAATGACAACTTGTGGTAGTTATTAATCTATCACATTTAACTGTGTGAAGTATAATCCCCTGTGCCTCTGTAGTGAGGGATCAGGTAGCAGAATTGCCGTAAGGCAGGGGAGTGGGTGTGGGGGAGATGGAATTGGGACTTGCAAGCATGGCTAAGTGGAGCACTGGATGAAGCTGGGGCTCCAAGCCGCTCCCGTGATCCCACCGTGTCGTGGACAGGACGAGCTTGCAAATCTTTTGTGCAAGATGGTTTGCTCTCTTGGCCAGTTAGTTACAAGGCTTTTTAATAATTTGCTTTCCTCTTTTGGTTCTTAATTTTCCTATGTGAAAATGTGACAGTTGAGTTAGATTTGCTCTGAAGGGCTTTCTAGACCAAGACTACATGATTAAAATGTTAAAATGTTAGGATTAAATTGATAACTTTCAGTCCCCAAAATAAAAACGGTCTGCTGGAGAGTGTTCTGCGTCTTGTCTCAGACAGAGTCACTGGTCTTCAGTGAAAATAACTAACACACCTCCAGACCTCCTGTTGATAGCTACAGAGTGTCACTCATGGCAAAGAGCCGCTTGTCTTTGGAGGGGTTGGGATGGGAAAGGGATTCCTTGGTATTTCTTTTTTTTTGGTACCGGGGATCGAACTTGGGACCTTTCGTTTTTGAGGCAGGTAGCGGAACCACTGAGCTAAATCCTCAGCCCGTCCTTGGTATCTCTTTAATCACTGTTCTGCACATAAGAAATTCTGCTTTGGTCTTTGGGTTATGTTACTTCTTTGGGGGCGTGAGAATACAAGGAACCCATTTTTGAACCTATGAAGACATTTATAGATTATCCAATTTAATTCTTTCACTAGAGAGATGAATAGATGTGATTTAGAGATAGTTTTACTTTCTAAAAGACACACAATTTATGAAAAAGCCAAGCCTAGAACTCAGGTCCAAAAATTTTTTTACCGTAGTTAAGAGAAATGAGTTGGCGAGTAAGGAGTGGCTATTGTTGGTGGGGTAAGGGTGAGGATTGTGTTAAATTTTTAATGGACTGAGAGGTGGGTTGATCTCTGAACTCCTGGAATCATATGCAGTATTTGTGTGTGTGTGTGTGTGTGTGTGTGTTCACATGTGTACATGAATGCTGTAGTTTGACTGGAAATGGAACTTTCATTGTGACTGTGGTCTTTTAAGAAATTGGATCGGATGCCAGCCTTATCAAAGTAGGATACCATAACTGGCATTAGAGATTTATTTGGTTTTGTATTTTAAGCTCTTTTGGGAAAACCACCTTAGTAACTTGATTACTAGAAATTTCAGCTTTCAGTTGTCTTTAACTTGATTTAATGATTTCCAGACTCCCCTTTTTTTCTTACTGACTCAAAACTGACTTTTCAAGTAAAGTGCTGTTATTGGATGTTCTTTTCACAGAAGATGAAACTCATCTTTTCTCCATTAGTCATCTCTTTTCAAGTCTCTTGAGACTGTTTTTGAAATATTTCTATACAGTGCTCTTACTATTTGTGATTCTTCTGATTCACCTTGATACAAATTGTCTTGAAACCTATAGATGTTTTAAAATATGTTGTTTCTACATTTGCTTCAAGAATAAATTTTTAGTTATTTGGAATTTGTTTTGGTTTAAATAAAAGTAAAAATAAAAGTCTACAAAGTATTGACTTCTGTGTCAACAGGAGGACCCAGAGTTCTTGCATTTGGTTTTGCAATGTACTACAGTGCCTTTTCCCTATTTTGGGAGTGTGGGTGTGAGGGTTGGAGTGTTGAGTGCAGGGCCTTATGCTTGCTCAGCAAGTGCTCTACCCACTGCACTGCACCCTCAGCCCCACAATGTGTTGTGATATATCCTTTTCTAATAAGCTCACAGAAGAAGATCCTCTGAAAACGGTATATGCTTGGCTTTAGTTCTTTATTATGTGTGGTTTAGGCCAGTGAAAGAGAGTTTGAATTGATGGAGGCTTCTAAGCAGTAGTCCAAGGAATGATGCTGCTGATAGGCAAGAAGGCTAGGAAGAGGGAAGGTGTATAGAAAAGCAGAATATGGATACTGGGAAGCTTTCTAGCTCCTTCGAGATAGACTTTGCAATTGACACTTCCTATGTGAAGTGATATTCAAAGGGAAGAGGATTAACCTTTATTAAAAAGTTATTAAAGTGAATATTAGGCCAAATGATTTTGGTGTTAATGTACTCTTCCTTAGCAAATACTGAGGATTTCTTTATCAGTAATTGTTTTGGAATTTACCATCTATAAGCTTTGGCTGAAGTTATGTGGCAATAAGGATTTCAAGCTGGGTGAAACAAGGGGCCTAGCGTCCCATTAAGAGCACTGTTAATCATGACAATAAAAAATAAGGCAATTTATTTATTTTAAAAATATTTCACAGTTTAGATAACCTTTTCTCTATAAACATTGTTTGATGGGGATAATGAATGTTTTTTAAAAAACATATTATTGGGTACAATTAGCCATTTTTAATAATTTGATGAAGGATGAGCCCATTTATTACCTGATGTTTGGGGTTATTTGATAAATCCCCAAGGACACAAGTTGTGGGGACTATTGTTAAAATATCTGTCTTCCACTGACTGCAATGATAGAATGTTTCTTCTTGGCTTTTAGATTTCCTCCTTCCTCGCCCCTGAAACCATATCCAAAGAAGCCCCCATACCAAAAGGATGTCATTAAATTCCCGGGATGGAATGATTCCCCAGCAGACACCTCACAAGAGAACATCCCAGTGAGGCCAGTTGTGATGGTAAGTGCTGTGACTAAAGGATAGAGGACCCTTCCTGGGAGGAGCCATCTAGTAACCCTCAGGCTTGGAACTGAACCATCTTCTTCCTCTTCTTCCATCTTCTTTCTCTTGGTCCTTTTTGACTGTGAGACAGTACTGTATTGCCAACAGCTGAGAGACTAGTTAACACAGATCGGCTTTTTCAGTTTTCCACACTTGCCCAATTGACATTTTGCCCAAATATATGAGACCTGTTTATATATGTTCTGTTAGAGCAGATTTCTGTTAAGACTCCCTTTTCTTGTCTATTCTATGACTTACTCTTCTTCCTGTTTTCTCTTGAACTTGGTGTAGTTATTATCAGTTGAGAGTGAGAAGGTAGAGGATGGTGTATGTATTGTGGAATGATCTGTGACACAATATATGAACAAAGGTAGATTCTTCTAGTCTTGGAAAAATCTCAGCTCACTGTGAAATAGATTGCCTCTTTTTTTTTTTTTTTGTATAATTTTTTCTTGAAATATCCCTAGAAGAAGACTCAAGATTGAGGTAATGCTAAAAAATAAAATACAGAGAGAAGCTTATAAGGCAGTTTTAAAGAATTTTGTAAACACTAAGGTTTTAAGTTAATGTAGTCATGTATAACTTGATGTCCAGAACATGGTTTTATTTGCAAAGATATAACAAAACCATCTTTAGGCAGTATAATTAAAAAAATAATTCTAAAGAGATTGTAGTGTGTTTCAGTTTGGAGAAAACAGTTAAGAAGCTTAGACAAGAGAGACACTGGTGATGGAAGTGGAGACTCCATAGGGTTGTGCAGATCTGTCAGAGTTAATTGATGATAAAGATGGGCTGTGTTAAATGGGGGTGTCTAACAGACAGCTGGAGACAGTGAGCCTGGAACTTGGAGAAGGCTGTATTTGGAAGTCCCTTATTTACTAAAAGGGTTTATTGAGTGTCCCTGTGTGCCAAGCATTGTGCTAGGCTTTACAGAGACAGTAATATGTGCCACGGTCCAGAGAAGCACACAACACAAAATTACCTATTAGAAAACGTAATGAAAATACTCTGAATAAGTGTTTTCTGAGAACTTTACTTCTAATTTGGAGTAGTTAGTTAATGTCTAGTTGATAATTTTGTCTTGGGAGAAAATTAAAATGTAAGTTGCAAGAGAACAGGTACATTGTTTTGAACATTTGTATTAAAACACCTAATATGATTCTGTAAGTAGAGTTGTTATTCAATAGGCATTTTTTCATTGTAGGGTCATCTGGTGTTACTTACACACAGAGATAAAATCTCATATTAAATTAATGTCCTTTTACTGGCATCAATCTACTGATGTCCTTGCTCTGTTCTCCCTGGTTCTGTGAAGTTGCAATGTTCCTGGTGTTCCCACCCAGAAGTCCAGGTGTTCATTAGCACATTTCCACCCACTGTTCAGGGCTTCACACCAGTAACATTCACTTCAATTTTAGTTTCAAATTTCTCAGGAGCTCCGAGTGGTATGCCAGAGTTCCACACTCATCAACTGCTTGATCCCCCCAAACCTGTTGCTTCGCGGGCCATCTGTCCCTTATTTATTTATTTTTTCCATGTAACTTTTGTCTTGCCTTTGCTTGTGCTCCCTCTGAAATGAAGTGGTAGGGGTTTGAGCTCCTTGCTTATTACATATAATTCCTCCAAAGCCTGGACTCCTGTCCAAGGACAAATGGTGGTGCAGGATCTGTTTCCTCATCAGAACATTGATGCAGTTTTTAGAATGATTAGGTTAATTGTCAATGAATTAACAGTTCGTCTTTCTTAGGGGCTTTGAGTTTGTAATTCCTTTCTATTATATTTCTTTCTCTATGTTTCTGCCTCCAATTTGCTTGTTTTTGTTTTGTCTTATCTCGTCTCTTATCTAGTCATTATATGAAACAAAACAAAACAAATAAAATAAAATAGAGCAAATACAATTATTTGTTATGTGTGAAGAGTAAGAGTGTGGACTTTGGAGCCAGACTGCTGGTTTGATTCTTAGCTTCTTCAATTACTAGGATGCTAGGATAATAGGACCCTCTAAGGTAGGGTTGCTGTGAAGATCAAGTGAGTTTGTACCTGTAAAGTGCTAAGTATAGTGGCTGGAACACAATTTCTCAGTAATTGTCAAATGCTATTGCTATTATTAATTTATTTTGTAGAATTGTTTTAGGCAGAAAAGAAGAAAATGAATTATCCATAATATTATCTAGAGAGAATTATTATAATTAACATTTTTATTGTGGATCCTTTTTTTAATGCATGTTTTTAACACAAAAATGAGCTCCTTCAGGCTATTTTGTAGCCTCTGTTCTTCACTTAGTGTGTTATATCCATTTTTTTGTTGTTGTTAAACTTTTCTGGTTTGTTTTTTGAAACAGGGTCTTGACATGTAGTTCAGGCTCACCTTGAAGTCTCTGTGTGGCCTACGCTGGCCTGGAACTGATGTTGATCCTCCTGCCTCAGCCTCCTGAGTGCTACGATTGTAGTGCACCACCATGCCTGGCTCATGTTATTAAGCATTGGACATTATTTTTAGTGTCTTCATCATGTCTCATATAAAAGTGATATATTTTATTTATCTTTACAAATATTTGAATATATTCATGAGGTTGTTTTAGGATACATTTGTAAGTAGATTTGCTAGGCAAATGCAACCACCTATGTGCTGGAGTTGGAAAACCCCTGTTTTAGATATTTAAAAATTAACATAGTTATGCAGCCTTGGAAATTTTTTGCAATTCAATAATTTTTTAAACAACAAAAAAAAAGCAAAACCAAAAATGAAATCAATGTTACAACCTTCCTGCTCCTTTCCTCCCTGGATTGATAGGGTTTTTCTATATTATTACTTTTACAAAAAACTATTGATAGAAACTCTTTAAAAATGACTTCTAATTATTTTGCCTTTAAAGGTCAAAATTTATCTTTGTCATTATGAAAAGAAAGGTTTATAACTTATGTCCACTAGCTTATGTGAGAAATGAGCTACTGAGAATACCGAGGTGGTAGAGCTAAGAGGGACTAGGGACTATTTTACCACACTAAACTAAGTGTTGGCTTTTCTCTGTAGAGCGGGTTCCGCCTTCTTCCCCTGAGCTGTCCTCAGCTGTCCTTGTCTTTGCTTTTTCAAAAGCCTTTTGCAGATGCCAGGGATTAGGCTGCTTTCCAACACTGTGCTTTTTTGGTATTTACTTATAAAAAGAGAGAATTCTTGAAAGTAATACACTTTTTAAACAGTCATTCAATGTAGTGCAAATTTAGAAAGATACTCCTTGTCTTAATTTCAAATTATTAAAATTTGACTTCATTGCTACATCACTGATTAGTTGGAAGTCAGGCCAGAAATATTAGCTAGATAATGTCATGCTTAATGCCATAACTCTTCTATGATTTGCGAATATTCATTTATAGTATCACCTAATCTTGTGTGTTTTTTTTTTTTTTTTGGTACCGGGGTTTGAACTCAGGACCTTGTGCTTGCAAGGCAGGTGCCGGAACCACTGAGCTAAATCCCCGGCCCTAGTATCACCTAATCTTAAGAGTCATTCTTTTCATCTCTGAGGTCCATGTAAAGAAACTTAGTTTATAATTCTAATCATTTTAAATCATGATGAATTGCCAAATCAAGGACATTTGTCCAAAACTCATACAAATTTATACTGAAATATTCTCTCTTACAACTCCCTTTCTTCTATCCCTTCTCATTACTCCAACCCCGCCCTCTGAATCAGAATTCCGAGATGTGGTTCAAGCGTCACAGTATTGCCATAGGCGAGGTGCCGGCTTGCCGTCTGGTCCACCGCAGACAGCTGACTGAGGCCCACGTGGAAGAGATATGGAAGTCGATGACCTTGTCCTAGTATGTACATTTGACACAAATGAGAAATTTAGTAATGTTTTTTCTATTTTGCAGTTTCACTACTGTTTGCATATTTTCTGAAACGAAGTATAAAAATCTCAGCTTTGTGTTATTTGTACCTATGCCATTTAACTGACATAATTCAACTGAACTCTAGGAATTTTCTATTGTCTTCTGTGTCACAGTTAAAAATAGGAGTTTAAAAGTTCTTAAACTTTCTGGTAAGACTGTAATCTTTCGCTTCATAAACACATAATACAAAATTTAGTCTGAAATATTTGAGGTAGGTAATATAGGTATAATTAAACTTAACATTATTACAGCAACTTTTTTTTCCACAAAGATGTACTGGTAGCAGTTTCTCACCATTGGATAAGTTAGTTTTTGTTTTTATAATATTTTTGCTTATAAAATTACTTTCTTAGAATTCAGGGTATTATATAATTAAATCATTGAAGCAACATGTTAGTGGTGAAAAAAGATATCTTTTAATTTTATTTTATCATATTCTATTTGTAACCATTTTGCCCACAAAGACTGGGTAAAATATAGGAAAATAATGCATCTTACAGATTGATCTTTTGCAGTGTCATTCTTTTAGTTAAATAATGATTCTTTAAAAGCAATTAAAAAATTTATTTACTGTTTATTTTTTTAGTTTACAGAAAATCCTTGGCCTGGATTCCTTAGAAGAAGTTTTAGATATCAAACTCGTCAACTCCAAGTTCATCATCCATAACGTATACAGTGTTAGCAAGCAGGGAGTTGTTATCCTTGATGACAAGTCCAGTGAGTGCCTGAAACCTGTTTGTTTGTGGTTGATCCAACACATTGGCTGCTTAGGCCCATCAGCTCCTAATTTTAACCCTTGTCTAAACCCTAACTAAATTCACTCCCTCATCACATATATTCTTCTCTTACCTCCTAACACTTTGTTTTTAAAAAATACCTTTTAATTCATTGTTTAGATTAAGAAAATGGAATAGAAAGGGGGGAGTATCCAGGAGTAAGGACCTCAGCAAAATCCACCCAGAGGCCAGTGCATTATTGTTTCCTTGGGAATTGAGTGGTTGTGTATTATCCTCGGGAAACTTCTGTTAACAGGAGTCTGTTTAAGACCTGAGTGCTTGAGTCAGTTTTCAGGTGGACACTGGAGCGTGACTCCAGCATTTAGGATTCTGACTTAAATTTTCACAATAGTGTCTTTTTTTCAGGTCACCTGGGATACTCTTGAGTTATGTCATTTTATTTCCTTTTTAATAAGGTTTCTCTTTAAATGCTGAAGATGCTTTAATTTTTTTCAATACCTTTACAGATCAAGCCAGTTTACAGATCAGGTGATCTAACTCAGGACCTTGTGCTTGCGAGACAGGCACTGTGCTGCTGAGCTAAATCCCTGGCCCTAGACCTGGTTTTTGATTTGAAAAAATATAGTAATGGTACCTATAGAGGTTCATAATCCCCACATTGATTTTTTTAAACTTCCTTTGTAAGGATAAGGGATGGACCAGAGTTGGATAAGCACTACGATTTGTTCTTCTTTTAGTTTAAATCCTTGATGCTGAGAATTGGCTGGAACTAAATGACATTTGAATGTGAGAAGATGGTATAATAGTTTTTCAGATTTTACAAAATATTATTAAATTCAGGGCCGGAGGCTCTTGTGCAGCAGACAGAGTATACCAGAAGGAGGATTTTTAGGCCTTGTTTCCTGATAGGAGCAGAGCTTGTCTTTGAAAGCAGAACTTTGCCTCTCTCAGCCCCTGTATCAGGAATGGAGGACAGTGGGAGCCAGGGGTAGATTTGTGGGAACTTCCTGAGTTGTTATGTTGGTACCATACATGGTACATTCCTGAGTTGTTATGTTGGTACCAACATGTAACATTAAGTTCTATGTTCTGAGGGGTAATGTGGCCTTTGAAGTACACCTAACCTTCCCACGTTTTCTGAGTGTAGCAAATTAATACTTTAGGCTACCGCCAGATGAAGTCATCTTTTTTTTTTTTTTTTTTAAGTACTTCAGAAAGAATAAAGAATTGTACAAGACTCAAGTTCATTTGGTATAACTCAGTTCAACAGTGGCTTCCCATTTTTATGGCATAGAGAGAGAACAAGTGGAACCATGATGCTGGCCCATCTCATGGTGCCTGTTGCAGGGCCAGAAGGGAAGAGACTGCTCCAGATGGTTCTCCTGCGGCTCTGTGTAGCAATGTTACCTCTGTCATTTTAAGATTGTCCTAATATTAACAGCCTCATTTTAATATGTTAGTGGAACTTTCTTGACCTAAAAAATTTTGAAAATAGTAGTAGGCAAAATGGTACTTATTTTGAACCTGCAGAATTTAATTTTTTTTTTTTGTGGCCCTGGGAGCCAATCAAGCCCGGGCCTCACACCTATAAACATGTGCCCCAACATTGAGCAGCCCTCAATTTACAACCCTTAATTTACCTTTAGCTGTTTTGGGGAGGCTGTTTGTAAACTTGTTTCACAAATGCATTTGTTGACTAATATTTTCTCTTCTTTGTATTTTTTCTTTCTGTAATTCTTAGGGTTAATTGATTTATCTGCTCATTTGTTTCTCTGAGACAAAATGCCTAATTTTTCCTTTTACTAAATCTTGAAAATTGTCATAATGATTTATATAAGCATATGTTATAACATTGCTAAGGAAAGAGTTCTATCTTTTAAATGTTCTGATACACAAGTCAGTGACGTATTTCATGTTACCTAGACAAGTAATGCATTCTTATAATACTAGGTATTATATATAATTCCTTGGGTTATGTAGAATTGAATAAAATATTGTTTTTAACTCTCGTTTTTTCCTGTAGAAGAACTTCCTCATTGGGTACTGTCAGCTATGAAATGTTTGGCAAATTGTAAGTACTAATTACCTGCCAGTTTTAGGAAATTAACAGAAATTAGTGCCTTGAATTAGAAAATATTTCTGCTTAATGGTCTGAACATTGATTTGACACCCGTGAGACAGGCATTTAGTTGTTTTGGGATTGCTGTGCTTTTAGTGATAAATTTATGACTAAGTGAAAGGGCTATGAGTTATAAACAGTTTTTCATTTGTTTGTTTGTTTGTTTTTGTTTTTTAAGACAAGATCCTGCTCTGTAGTCAGGCTGACTTTGAGCTCCCAACATAGCCCAGGCTGGCCTTGAACTTGTGGTCCTCTTGCCTTAGCCTCCTGGAAAAGAGTTCTAGTTACAGTGGACCTTTGACTTACCAACTCAATCAGTTCCCAAGGGCTGGTTTTATCTAAGTTAGTACAGCTGAGATCTGGATGTTTACCTGCGTACACACTATAGATAACAAGAGGCAGATGAATCTTCCATTAACCTAATTAACCCAAGTTGTTCATATGTCAGGCTAGTCATAATTTGAGGGTATACTGTATTTTGATTGAGTGGTAATAGTGATATTTGGTTTAGAGAAGCTCTTTTGAATCTCACGTATATCTCAGAAGGCCAGTTTCTTTTTAGGGCAGAATTTGAATAAATTCTTGTGTATAAATTCTTGAATTAGTAGACCCCAAATTGTTGATTTAACTATAGTTAGTTTTGTTTGATTATAGAATGAAACTGTTTAGCTTAATGTGGGTAATCTTAGTGAATTTATATGGAAAATGATTATATACTATCATTTGGAATGTGCACACAGCAGCATTAGTTTGTATGAAGCCCAAAGTTCTCTGGGTTTAACTATTAGAATTTTTGTTGGTTTTTGGTTACTATCATAGTAAGTTAGTGATGTAAAGCCCTGTGATTTTAGCTTGGGGAAGTGCTTTTTATTCTTTTTGTTCAAACATTTGAAGTAAATTAAATTTAAATTATATCTTCAGCCAAAGTTTGTAATGATGAGTTAGAAAGTATAAATAGGAAGTTAAATTGCCCATTTCTGAACTCCTGGCAAGATTTGGAAGTTGTTCAGCTGCAAATGAACATAGGAGGCCAGTATAACACACCTAAGCTATAATATGTTGTAAACTGTGCTAAGGTGTGTTTATGATGTTTGATTTTCAATGATGTCTAAAATGTAGCAGCAAGGAATACAATTTTTCCTTGAGCAAGATGTATTGTGCACATAAGGCTGCAAAACTTCTGAGGAATGTTTAGAATAACTGAATTTCAATAGAGAGGAAAGATGTGAAGCATGAATTAATAGTGGTTACAGGTATATGAGGTGGTATTCTGGCAGGTAGAGAATGTTGGAAGTAGGGATTATGTATCAAGGGCAAGGAAGCCAAAAGGCAAGGTCAGCCCTTTGAGTAGCTTTGTAAAAATCTCCTGTTTTCCAAAATTCTTCTTGACCTTCAAAATTTACTTTGAGACTATCAGTGTCATGATTTGTTCCTTGTCTTTCTTATCCTTAATAAGTCCAGATTTCCACTATTGTCATCTAAATTGGTACAAAAGGATAGGGTGAATATAGACAATTTGAAGGTTGATTATCTCCTTTTTGGTAAGCCTGCAACTCACTTCTTTCTCTCTTTAATTCCCCTCTGCAGTTATTGGAGAGCACGCACATGTGAGCCTGGGTACTTTAGTTGTTGGCCAGGGTTATTCCTTGCTGGCCACAGAATGAGAGATTGGTGTTAAATAAATACAAAACAAGTTTAAACAGTTTCTCTTTTTGCATGTAGGGTGCAAGAATATGATTTAAAAAAAAAAAAGAAAATTTAAAAAAAGCCAAAGCATTTCTTTTCCAGAATCTATCAGGTATAACATGAAAAGCTAGAATAAGAAAAAATAGTCTTAAAGGTCAAGGTAATTAAGAAAGAAATGATCTTTAAAAAATATGACTGCTTATAGAGCTCACTGTGTACTTTTTTAGTTTTGTTTTTAGGGAAACTCTATAAAGTTTTTTGCGTATTTTTAATAAGGTTGATGAAATGTTCATGAAGGGTATAGTGGCTTGGAATGAACCACATGCACATCTTGGTGTATCATGGTAGGGATTCATTCTAAGCAGTGTGCCTTGCTGAGACATATCAAACTGTTTATTGCTAAATGTGGGCTGGGTCAGGAGGAAGCAGGCAAAAATGATGGCTACATTTGTTGATAGTTTATGTGGTATCATACCGTAGATGTTTCATTATTTAAGCCCACAATTATTTTTATAAGAAGAGAACAGAATTTTGAAAGGTAAGAGAGTTTTTAGGGAGACCAGAAAAACCCACTTCATGATATCACAGTGCATTGAAATGTGAAGGCCCAGAATGCTTTATTGTCCTCTTTAGGGTAGCTTGATCCTTTTTCTTAGTTCCAGTGAACGTGTAGAAAGAATTTCCTTCCAGTTTATCTTTGCTGCTTCTTTAGTTCTCCTGGGGATGGAAGTCTGTTGGGTACGGTTGTTTAATCTTGTGTTGGCCCTAAACTTGCCAATGGGTTTATGCCTCTTTCTCCTATGATGTGATGGAAATGAGGAGGGCTGGCTAAAGTGCCTCTCAGGGGACCTCTTGCCATTTGCCTCAAGGCACAGGCAGGCCCATTTTATCAACTTGTTATAAATCTGTGCTTGTAAATGGATTGTTGGTTTGGGGCATTTGCTGCGAATTTTGTAGAGTATTTCTTGTTTCTCCTTAGTCCCAGATACTGGTAGATTTTTCTTTGCTTCACAGATGGCATAGAATATGATAGACTGTTTCAGCGATCCTAAGGTTATTCCAACTTTACAGTCTGAGTCTGCAGGATAAGCTATCATTTGATAGTTGTTTGGGAATCAACTAGAGAATTTATAATCATAATAAATTAAATTAACAAGACAAAACGTGCAATCTCCTTTTTGGGTTTTTTGTTTTAAAGTTTACATTTTTATTAGCGTAAAATAGTTTAGAGGAAGAAAATGGTTATTTTACTGAGTTCTATGTAGGATTTTAAAATATAAAAATGATGAAATAATGAGAACCTATAAAATTTGCTTTATAACTTGTGTATTATATATATGAGCTAATTGTTAGGTTGGTCAACTTTATCAAGACTGACAGAACTATTTTGAAGAAAATTATCATTGTTTACATTTAATAAAAATGCCTTTCAGCCAGGGATTTAGCTCAGTGGTTTCACCGCCTGCTGCGCAAGTGCAAGGACCTGAGTTGGATTGCTGGTACCAAAAAAAAAAATGCCTTTCAAAAGAACATAAAAAATGGGTCCTTTTAAAGTGGAAGTAGGCCAGTACTTTTCCTCATTATTTGGTAATAGATTTAACTTAAAGTATATTTATATAAGCAAAATGTTTAATGTCAGTTTATATAGTGTCAATTTTCCACATGACAACTTTTCTAACCACCTGAATGCCTGTATAGCTTGATGATCTGTACACATCATACATATGCACAGATTCTAATACTCAGAGATAATTGCCCCATTAATGTTTCTTTTGCTTTTTTAAAAAAAAATAGGGCCCAACTGTTCAGATTTGAAGCAGCCTATGTACTTGGGATTTGAAAAAGACGTGTTTAAAACGATAGCAGATTATTACAGTCACTTGAAAGAGCCACTGCTTACATTTCATCTTTTTGATGCTTTTGTCAGTGTATTAGGTAAGTTTGGTATAATGACCATACATCCACATTAGTGATACTGAATCATTTCATTTTTTGCTCTATCGAGACTTCCGTTAGCCAAAGCTAATACCATTTTTCAAAGGAAAACTGACAGGGTGATTGGGAGACCTGGATTCCTGCTCAGTGAAAGAGTAAAAGAAAATAGTTAAGCTCTATTATGAAACTCAAAGCAAAGACCAGTAGTTTTTAATTTCTTAAAGAACAATATGTCATTTCCACACAAGAATGTAACTTTATTGGTAAAGAAGAATGTAAGTTGACATTTACTGTTCATGACTAAATTTATTATCCTGGGTATGACTTTATGAATAGTCAAGTGTGGAGGTGTATTTTCATTTAGAAATCTAATTTCTTTTTATAGAAGAAACAGGTTTTTGTGGAAATATTATTTGAGACATAAAATAATGTAACCTTATCATTCTGTAAAACTTATTACTATTCCTCATATAGATTTATACTTTAGAATTTACACCAAAAGAAACATGGTGGAAACGAGAAAAAAAAAATCAACACAAGTGCTATAGATATTTATAGTATTATTCCTTTCTTCTTGGAAATTAGAATTTTGAACTGGCTATTATAATTGTTCAATTAGTTTCATTGTTTTCTTGTCAAAGTTCTGCTGTAAAGGCCAAATGTTTCTGTGGCTATCATCCTCTGTTATATAGATTTATAACAGTTAGCATGCTTTTATTTCTGAACATCTTTGGGTTTAACAGGTTTTCTCCTTCCTTTATTTTCACGTCCCTTATTGTCCCTTATATCCCTTCTCTTTGTTCTGTCTTAACTTTATTTTTACTAAGTATGGATGCTGCCATAGTATCCTAACAAAATACAAGTAATATGTCAATATATTACCTGATCTCATAGCACGGTACTTTAGATTTCTGTTGGTCTCTGATAGCGAATATAATAATTATAAATATTATAAATATAATAATTATCATGGGCATAAGAGTGACTATTTTCAGGCAGACCAACTCACATTGATTGAGGACTTAAGCACTTGCGAATATCATGCCTAATGATGAAAACTTGCTGCTTGTGGACTAATTCAGTAGATTCCCATTGTATTCACTTATTACCATTATACAATGGTAGAAGAAGGGTTCTAAAGATTAGATTAAAAATCACTTCCTAAGGTGGGCGTAGTGACACATGACTGTAATCTCTACTCTGGGAGGCTGAGGCAGGAGGACTGCAAATTTTAGCCCAACCTGGGTAACTTAGTGACTTTCAAGAATTTATCTCAAAATAAAAAAATAAAAAAGGACCAGAATGTAGTTCAGTGGTTCAATCCCAAGTACCATTTAAAAAAAAAAATCACTTCTTAGATTTTCTTCTCATTTTCCATTTTTTAAATGTTGTGTAGTAAAATTTTTCAATTTGGATATGGAAAGACTTAGAACTTTTTATAAAAAACAAATTCTAATTTGAATCAGTTATACTGTTTTATATTACTCGTCTGTTCTATCACAATTGTTCATTTTGATCTCAGGAATTAAAATGGATTATGTTTCCAAATTGATATCAGTTATTCTCTAAAAATATCTATGGAGGGTTTGAGGTGGAGAAGAGTGCATGTCGTATTTCTCAATTTATGTAAATAAATTAACCAGGTGGGGAACTTGTTACCATTAGGTATCAGCAAGAATAGATGATTGCATATGGCTGGTAATACTATATTAACCTCCCTTCATCCATTCCTAAGGTGAATATCCGAGACACACTGTACTGTAAACTATGTTTTTATATTCTCATGTAGTGAAGGAAGAAAGCTTTTTAGAGTGTGGGAGGCCATAATTTGTTTATATGATTAACAAAGATGATCTCGTATAGCAATCTTTTGTAGGTTGAATTCTGGTAGGGTTGACTCATTCCTTAAGCTTTTGACTTTAATTGCAGTAGGATGTCATTAAAGTATTTTAAAGTAAGTAATCAATCTACTTTATATAGAAGCTAAAAATTCTACAGCATTTTCAGTGGAAGTAGTTTTCCATTTAGTTGATGATCTTCTTTGTGGTTTATTACTTTGTTTCTAGCCCAGAAGGGCTTGATGCAAGAGCTTGACCCTGGAAACAGTTTTAATATGTGAAACAGGGCATTTAAAAGTTTTTAAAACCCAAAACCAAACAAAAGAAAGCCAAAAATGACATTTTTGGAGATATAAGACCTGTTCTTTACAACTTAAAAATCGTTCTAATTTAGTTCAGCATTCTGATCAAATAGCATGATTATCCATAGTGATTGATCTCTATTTCCATTTTCCTTTTATTAAGGTATGTATGGCTGACTCTTAAACGTTGAGTGATATAGAGAAGCACCCCTCACTCATACTCCAAAGTCCACTGAGTTGTGCAGTACTCAATAATTTGGCACAGTGAGGATAAAAGACAGATAGGAAGCAGCAAGAGTATGGGAACAGGGTGGGATGTTTTGGCGATTGAGAGACCTGATGTTGATCTGTAGGCCAAATTTGGCTCATAGAAACACACCATAAACATATTTGGTTTGATCTGTGTATTTTAAGAAGGAAAGTCACTATACAAGTTCTTTATGGATTTCTCAAAAAAAGTTGTAAGATCCAGCAGCTCTGGGCCTGAATTTTCTGTGGCACAAACTTCTACGGGAGTATAATGAATGCCTCTACTAGCAGGAGCAAGTGTTTCAGGGATGGGAGCTCCAGTTTGCCATTCCCTACTGCTTTTCAGACTCTGAGGCCTGGTTCACTTGCCTCCTTTCTCTTATTTATTCCATTTGTCTGTTCTTGTGGGCAGCTCAACTTGTGACTCCTGGTTTATTTGCTAGTGGGCTGGAAGGCTGAGATAATAGGTTTTTGTTATTTCCTCCCTCTTAAATGTTCAGTCTACAAAATGCCACTGATACTCAGTAGACTGATCATGCACTGGATCATCTAACTCATTAGAGTGAGATCACTTACTGTGTTTTTAAACCTAGAAATAGCCATAAGGCTAGACTTTCTATTCATTTGTTCTTTTGTCTAGTGACTTAGGAGAACTTTTGGGGGTGTGTACCATTTTACCTTGTTACCTCTTTGTCTTTACATCTGTCAGATTATGTCAGGGCCCCTGTTCCCTTGGTAAATCCTAAGGGAGAACAGCTCTTTTTCAGAGAGTGCCTAGTTGGTATGCTTGGCCAGACAGAGGGCTCTTGCTCCTGTTAGTCCAAAATTCTTGCTGGTGGTGCTGTCTGCTCCTACTGCCCAGGGCTTATGGCTCACTTTTTTGAAGACGAAGATAGGCAAAGGTAAGGATGTTGAGTCACCCCGAAATGTAATGATTGCTGTTCTCTCCTGATAACTGGAGTAAAGTGGAGGTAGATACTCCTCAAAGGGGGAAATGTCTAGGTATTCCTTGGATATAACTAAATATATAAGCTATTTATATCAGTGATTACTAAGATAATTGGCTAAACTTTTGGAGAAAATGTTGAAGATTTTTCTCATACCATTTCATCAGGATAAAGAATTAAATTTCTAAAAAGTACAAATATAAAATATGATTGATGTTTGTCTGATATTTGAGTAGGTAAAGAGCTTTCTAATCATAAAAGCAAAAGAAGTTATAAAAGTATGATAGCAACTTGAGATTCTTTGTGTAGAAAAGGGCATCGTCTTGTGCCTGGGCGAATCTGTATCTGCCTGTAAACAATTCCGGAAGGTTGCCTCTTTGCTTTTCCTTAAAGATTCCAGAGAAAAATCCCTCTTGCTGTCTTTCTTTAGGCAACAAGTTCTTGCTAATTGTTTTGTAGTCTGAATCCCTTTGGCTTAGTGTAACCCTTTTCTTTTTTATATCTGTTCTCTGTAAAAATGAAACTAATTTTTTTTCTGTTTTAGATTCTTTCAGTTGTTCAAAAATTGCAATAAATGTTTCTTGAGTCTCTTCTCTGGCTGAACAGACATGGCCCTATTGGCCTTTCTGGAATCCTCCAGGCCATCTCAAAAGCCATCAAATTTCATTTCTTTTTGTGTAACCCTTTTCTTTTTTATATCTGTTCTCTGTAAAAATGAAACTAATTTTTTTTCTTTTTTAGATTCTTTCAGTTGTTCAAAAATTGCAGTAAATGTTTCTTGAGTCTCTTCTTTGGCTGAACAGACACGGCCCTATCGGCCTTTCTGGAATCCTCCAGACCATCTCAAAAGCCAACAAATTTCACTTCTTTGAGTGCCCCCAAATTGACTGTAGCTTGCTTTTGACATTATACATGGTAATGGAATGGTCAGGTGTACTTTGTAAAATCAAATTTTGCGTTGCTAATGATTTGAAAATAGCAATCTGATGTATTCATTGGGGAATGGGAAAGAGGATGACAAGGGCAGGTCTCACGGAAAGCCTTGAATTGTGACCTTATTATATGGTCATCATGGCCAAAAAGCTATCTAACCTCTAAATGCGCATTGTACATTTTTACAAATTTTACTCATATCATAGGGATAATTGGGTTTTGTTGAGTATTAAATAATTTATTAACCTGTCCCACTTCAGTCTAGATAAATGATGCTTTATTGATTGAAAAAAAATTTGGATGGATTTACATAAGTTATTTGGTTGGATTATTTATTTATTTTTTTCATTATTTTATTTTTATTTTACCAATGGAAATATTACCCAGCTCCTTGGTTTGTTGACCTGATTTTACTCACCTTGATAAATCACTCTGCTTCTTTGACCCCAGTTTTCTCCTTGATAAATGTCAGTGATACCTGTCATATTTAAATCACAGAGGAAAAAAGACCCAAACTACAACAGCAGACCAAACAAACAGAACCCCTTCAAATCAAAAACCAAACCAAACCAAAACCCCACAGCCTCAATGACCTGCAGGACGATATCATGCAGTCTAATATGCATGTAATTGGAATCTCTGAAGGAGGAGGATAGAATGTATCTTTTTTTCTTCCCTATGGCTGCTTTTAAGTTTTTTCTTAATTATGTTTCCAGGAATTTGATTATGACATATCTTGATATAGTTGCTGAAGCAAAGAGGTAGAACTAATAAAGCAATTGTTGTGATAAAATGGAGTATTTAAGAGTACTTGAGGTGCAATAAAAAATGGGCAAGGTATTAGAATAGGCATTCTGCAAGAGGGACATATGGTTTGCTGGTTAGCACATGAAAAGATGATTCACCTCATTAATCATCTGGGAACTGCAAATTGAAACCACAATGAGATACTACTTTGTAAATGTTAGAATGACTGGAATCAAAGTAGTAACTGCCAATACTAAGTGTTGGTGAGAAGATACTATAGAGCTACTGGATGCCACAGGCATTGCTGGTGGGGCTGTAAAATGGCACATCTACCTTGACTATAAATGAGTTCCTTAGTTTCTAATAAAGTTAAACATATACCATATAATTCCATTCCTAGGTATTTATCCAACAGAAAAGAAGATATACATATGTCTACACAAAGACTTGTACAAGGACAAGCAGCTTTATTTATCAAAAATTTTAAATAGTCTACATATTTATCAACAGGTGAATGGTGAAAATTTTGTCATATAATCATACAATGAATTTTACCCAGCAATTAGAAATAACAAGCTATTTATACATACAACAAAAATGAATCTTTAAAATGTGCTGAGTAATAAAAGCCAAACTAAAAGGCTATATACAGTCTGATTCCATTTATATGAAACTTTAGGAAAAGGGAATCTGATTTACACAGACAGAGCTAGTCAGAAGTTTCCTGGGTGTAGAGCACAATGGCGAACCTTTTAGCAACCAAGTGCCCAGACTACAACCCAAAACCCACATATATATTGCAGAGCCAACACTGCAATTAAATCTGAATACTGAACTCCTAGTTTAGAAAAAAACAACCTATACATTAACATCTTTTGTCTTAAAAGAAAAACACAAAAACAGAGCTTTCAGTGATACTAACAGCTTTTTAGTGAGATGTAAAAGTTTGCATTTGGCATGCTTTACACAGTCACTGTGATCTTTGCTGTTGTATGCATGCTCATACTTTGTCAAATCTTGGCTCATACTTGGTTAGTTTGAGAGCAACACATGCAGCACTCAGGTCATCTGTTAGTCTGTTTCCTGTGTCAGATTTGCTATAATTCAGAGCTGAAAACAGCTGCTCACAAGCAAAAGATGATCCAAAGAAAGAAAGAAAAGCAATCCCACATGCTTTCATTGACTTAAAATTATTTGGCAGAGAATGCCACACTTTTTTTCTTTTCTTTTTTTTTTTTTTGGTACCAGGAATCAAACTCAGGATTTCATTTTCAGAACTACTAACTGTCCTTTGTCATCTCCTTACACTGTCTTCTTTATCTTCTAAAGTGTTGCACACAGGTCATAGAATTTATTTTTCCAGATAGAGCTTTCTTGAAATTCCAACAGTTCCATTTACAGATTTCCAAAATCTAACCAGTGTACGCAGGAAAGGTCAAGTTCTTCAATTTTGGCTTTATCTGGAGAAGAAAGAAAACACAGGGTTGTCTCCATATTATGGAACTGTAAAAGTCTGTTACTAAAATTCTTTGCAGCTGCTACAGTGCCAGAAAATTCTTGTAGATTTTCTGATGGCTTATAGTATTATCTGCAAATGTGTAAATCCCCTTGATCACTTGTACCACAGAGGTAGAGCAGAGAATGCTTCTATAAGACTTAAAAAATGAAATTGCAACACTGTTTGTGCTTAAGTATCACTGACCCTAGGACTTAACTGATTGAAGTGTGTTAATAAGTAATCTCTCTGAACCTCACACAGGTGTACATTAGCCCTCACAGAGCAACTAATCCATGTATACTGAAGGTTGCAATGTTTTGAATTTTTGCATGAACGTAACATTCATATATATTACCTAGAAAAATTCAAGGAACAAGAATTTGAAGAGAAAATTTTTTTATTAAATTCTATTTTTATGTGTGTTCAAAAAATAGAATACTACGCATAAAGGGATTAATCGAAAAAAGATGACACTACAACTGTAACATACACACACATATACATGGAT
>NW_004624815.1:9362846-9386433 GCF_000247695.1 Heterocephalus glaber
AACATCTCCAGACCTTTTTTTGTCTTTCAGACAAGGTCTTACTGAGTTCCCCAGGCTGGGCTCGAACTTCTGCCTCACCCTCCCAGAGTGCTGGGATTACAGGTGTATACCACCACACCTGGTTTTAAATTCCTAAATTTTTAACAAAATCATACTTGGGGTGAGGATGAATGGCATATAAAATGATTGAATCATGTTACATTTAACTCCAAAACAGTGCAAGTGAAAGGAAGTGTTATTTGACAGGTGTTATCAGGAAGAAGCAGAGCCGTTTAGCAGTGGACTGACTTTGAGAGCAATAGCACCATTGTTTTATTTAGTCAGTGAGAGTCACATAAGATGATGAGCCTGCTGGCTATGGGGAAATTTTAACCACGAGCATGCAGGGCAGCCATCCTGTGGTGACCACGTTCTTGCTCATGTTATGTTGGACCTTAACAGTTGTGCATGTTGGGGGTTAGGTGGGTAGGAGAGTGCCTTGATCATTTAGTCATATCTGTATAGTGTCTGGGAGGGACAAATGGCTGTATTTCTTGTACATTATTATGTCTGGTTGATGATTTTCATTTTTTGTGCTCATTTCTGAGGCAGTGGATCTGTATTCAACTGGCAAGGTATAGTTGAATACGTGAAAATGTTTTATATTGTTTTAGAAATATGTGTTTTATAAAAATGTGAACATACAGAGTCGAGTAGACTATAGGTTTTAAAAGATGAAATGTCTTTTTTGAATCAGGTTTGTTACAGAAAGAGAAAATGGCAGTTGAAGCATTTCAGATTTGTTGCCTCCTCCTGCCTCCTGAGAACAGGAGAAAGTTACAGCTGCTGATGAGGATGATGGCGAGGATCTGCTTAAACAAAGAAATGCCACCCTTGTGTGATGGTTTTGGCACTCGGACACTGGTAGGTTGATTGTTAGCATTTACTGGCACCTGAATTTTTGGAATGAAATTTGACTGAGTTCAGTATAATAGTTTTAGTGATCAGAGGAAGGTGCAAGGCAGCTGGTTTGAAGAGTGACGTCCAGCTTTCCAAACTGACTGGTCATGTGCTTCTGGTCTCAGAGTTAAAATTTAAAGAATATAACAGAAACTAAAAAGTAAGTCAGAATGACTGACTGTGGAGATATCTGCTGCATCCTGCTTTACTGCTTTGTAAGCTGCTCCCTGCTGTCATTACAAAGAGAATGAAGGGTGAACAGAAAGGGAAAATGATCTATAAAGAAAAAAAGTCTTTCCCACTCCACACAGATGGCATCTCAAAAGCTTTAGTTATTACAAACAGAAAGAGAGATGCAGCATATACAAAGGATTAAAAAGGCAAGAAGTAAAATACATAGTTGGACTAGACAACTTGGGAGGAGAGAGAGACAGGCATCTTTTGGTATGGTCTAACGGTCCATGAATGATAATATTTTGCGATTTTGTTTAAGAACACCTGATAATTTTTGAATTGTACTTTGTAATGTCAGCATGTAGTTTTTTCATATGGATTTATATTTCTTATTATTGTTTCAATTGACAAACAGTTGTGTGCATTAAGAGGATGCAATGTGATGTTTTAGTATTCACTGTCTAAAGATTAAATCAAGCTAGGGCTGGGGATTTAGCTCAGTGGTTTCACTGCCAGCCTTGTAAGTGCAAGGTCCTGAGTTCGATCCCCGGTATCAAAAAAAAAAAAAAGATTAAATCAAGCTAATCAATACATCTATCACCACACCAATATTTTTGTATTTTTAAATAATACATTAAATTATTATTAAGTGTGATTGACATGGTGTGCAGTATTCCTCTGAAACTTAATTCCTCTTATCCAACTGGAACTTTGTATCCTTTGATCAACAGCTCCCCTTTTCTCCTTCCTCTCTTCTAGCCTCTGGTAAACACCTGTTAGATTCTGCTATCAGCATGTGTTTTTAAATAATTTATGTTTAGAATTTACTTACTAACAAATTGCTTCATTTTCCTAAAAAAAAGAAGTCTTAGAGCAAAATAGGTGCTTTATCATAAATGTGTGATCCTTCTATAGCCTCGTAAACTGCTGGGCAGTAGCAGGGGATCCCCTGGCTTAGCCTTAGAGAATCCTGGGTAAGATCTGATTAGCACTCTATGCCCAGAGGGTTGATTGTTGACCTCAATTTTGGGTGGGTGGATGAGTTGGGAGCTAATGGACCTTTTGGAGTCGTTGAAGAAAACACTGCACCTGTTCCCCATAGGCATATGTGTGAAATTTCTATTCACAGATCCCCTAGAGCTCATGCTTTCTACACAAAAAATCTCTGCCTGTCACTTTGTGAGTGAAGATTAAAGTATTTTCAGTGTGTTGATAGAATCCAGTTGTGTCAGTCAGCCTTCCTGTTGCTGGGACAGCATACCTGACACCAGTTGCAGAGGTTTCAGTCCACGGCCATCACTGGCTCCACGGCACAGCATGGCAGAAGGACCTCGAGGAGGAAAGCTGCTCAACCCATGACAGCTGGAATCACAGAGAGGGAAGAGTCTGAGCAGGAGACACATCTTCCTAAGCCATGCCCAGTGGCCCCCTCCTCCATCGGCACCATTTCCTGATAGTCTTCCAGCTACTCAGTGGACCACTTCACGGATGTGCGTAGAGCACTCATGGTTCAGTTACCCTCCAGAGAGCCCACCTCTGAACATGCGACTTTTGGGGGAAATTTCAGAGCTAAATCACAGCACCCATCTTATTAAAAAGAATTACATGATTTCATGCTTATAAATTTTGAAGTGAGATTATCAGCAATAAAATTAGAAAAAAGAGAGAAAAGTCTGTCTTCAGGATAATATGAAGAATGGAGTAGTTAATATGAATTCTATGGAAATTATGTTAATTTTATATTTTGTATTTCTGGTTACTGTAAAGAGTGTTCAGTCACTTAATGCACTTATTGTAAAGTCCTGTGCTTTGTTTAAAGGTGTTTGTGAAATACACATCTAAAATCCTGTAGAAAATGTTTAACTAGGAAAAGATGTAATAGTTGAGGTTCACCGACTCTTACCAGGTTTAAAAAAAATCAGTAATGAAATTAGGATATTATATGACCAAATAGGTATAAAGTACATTAAATTTAAAAGTGCTACATGAAGGTGGCATGGTGGTGCTCACTTGTAATCAGAGCACTCTAGGAGCCTGAGGTGGGAGAATCACAGGTTCCTTGAGCTTAGCCTAGACAACTTATCAGACCATATCTATCTCAAAATAAAAAAATAATATATGGGCTAGGGATATAGGGTAATATGAAGCCTCTGAGTTCAATCCCCAGTACTGCTAACGGGAGGAAAAAAGTGCAACATGACCCAAGTCATGGTGATAATAATGTTCAGAATTTGTATGTATGAGTTTAAATTCCCGCTTACATTAAAAGGGGAGTTAAAAAATTCCTCAGATGAACATCTTTCTATTAAGTATCTTCATCAAGAGGTATACACTTTTTTCTTACTGGCTCTGAGACCATCAGCCTATCTAAGATGGCCACGTACCTAGGAGGATATGCAACTTAGGCCATTTCTCACTGACAATTGACTTTCCCTTTCTGCAAACTAGGTTGGACCCCATTCAGAGGAAGGGGAAAAAAACAAAACAAAAAACCCCCAACAATTTACCTGTATTTACCCCCTTTTTTCCTTTTAGATGGTCCAGACATTTTCCCGTTGCATCTTGTGTTCCAAGGATGAAGTAGACTTGGATGAGTTATTAGCTGCTAGGTTGGTGACATTTTTGATGGACAATTACCAGGAGATTCTGAAAGTCCCTTTGGCCTTGCAGACTTCTATAGAAGAGCGTGTGGCTCATCTACGAAGAGTCCAGGTAATGGAGGGGATATTATCAGTCCTATAAATTGGCAGTGGAAAGTCATGTAAGCTTTCTAGGCTTTGGGGGACTTTTTGTTATGAGCATTGAGTTAATTATGTACAAAGTGCATATAACAGTTATTGGCACGTGGTAAGAACTACAGGTGTTTGCTGTTATCATTGAAAATCTTATGGAAAGCTCAAGGTCCTGAGTTCAATCCCCGGTACCAAAAAAAGAAAATCTTACGGAATGTATTCTTGGATTTGTTACGTTGATCAGTGCTGTGTGACTATCAGTCTAATAAACTTGACGACATTCATGAAATGTTAGATTATCTATGCCAAAATATATCAGAGTTACACCATAATGTTCATAGTATTAAAGTCCATTAAGCATTTTTTTGTTTTTCTTTCCTTCCTCTCTCCCTCCCTTCTCTCCTTTTCCATTCCTTTTTCTCTCTCTCTTTCTTGTAACTTCTCTCATTTAACCATACATGAAAAAATTTCCCACATCTTTAAATATTCTTGATTGACCCTAGATTGGCCAAGAGCAGAGATTATGTACCTAACAGGTGTTTGAATTCGTGTTGTGCCCTTTATTAGTTGTTTGACCTTAGGCATGTGTTGTAATCAGGGTTTTGGCAAAGGAATACATTTAATATAGGACACATAGTTTATGGGATTATTTTATGATATTTACCCAAAAAGTCAGATACAGAGGAGTGCAAGAGATTAACTGCACACTAGAGGCCTAAAGAATCCAGCCAAGGGCCAGGGTCCCACAACAATGTCCCACACAAGACCAGCTAAAGGCCTAGGGTCCAAGGGAATGTCCTCCATCAGTCCAGCCAGTGGCTTAGAGCCCACAGCAATGTCTCATGCTTGTCCATATGAAGGATCTGCACCCGGAAGGCCCAAAGGCCAGTGGTGGAAGCCAGAAAACCTGTGCCGGTGGGTTGAAGGATTTGTGCCGTAAGGCTGAGGGATGTATACTGGAGCCAGGAAGTGATGCTCATGGTGAAGATCAGAGCTCTCCTGACGAGAACAGCAGCCATTCCCAGCCACAGCGAGGCCCCAAGTTCCTTCCCCAAGGAGAAACAGCCAAGTTCACATCAGGAAAACCATCCTCAGCAAGCTTCTCCCAGAAAATCAAAAGGCCACGATCTTCCCCTCCAGTCCTCTTTTTTATGGCTATTGGCAACAATCCTCAGGTGAATCTTCCATGCCCAGAACAAGCTGATTCAGTTCAGCTGAGCATTACAAGTTGACCATTAGTTAATCTACCACAGCATGTTATATAATGTCACTCTGCTTCAACATCTGCCTCAAACTCTTTCCTTCCTTGTAAAATGGGAATAATAGCAAAGACTTACCTCGTAGGATTTTTGTGGAGCTCAGATGGCTAAATACATGTAAAGTAGCAGGTGCTATTACTAGTACTGTTATAACATTAATGTCATTACTGACAACATAATATTCCATAATAGGGGTATATCATAATTTATTTAAGCAATACCCTCTGCTTGACTTTTAAGTATTGATAGCATATTGCTAAGCTTTTTTTTAATTTGATGGTTTCAATGTACATTTGGGTCAGTGTTATAAGGATGTGAGTGTTCATTTCCTTTTGCCTTTGCCTGCTTTGAAAATTATCAAAATACATACCATACCTCTGCTATTTTCATGGGTGAAAAGTATAATCTTACTGATTCTTTAGTTTAATCTTTTTTGTCCCAATATTTTTCGGAGCCAAACTTTTAAAAAGTAAAAATGAAAAGAGATGCTCCACTGGATTTTCACGCAGAACCATTTTAGCAATGCTGCTCTGTCTACTAGTTAGGTTCGTGCATTCATACACATAGGTCAGACGTGTAATGCTGCAACAGAGCCCCGTGAGCCCTTTGCAATTACTTGAAAATTAGAAGACTCAGCCAGGATGATTAATTTAACTGTAGATGAACATGATCTTGTGAAGAGGCACTGCAATGTGGACTGAATAAAATCAATAACTACTCATTTGCCCAATTCTTCTCTTTTGGAAATACTTGGAAGAATTGCTGAACAATTGTTCATTTTAGCACTCAGAGCCTAAAGATCTCTAGTCTCATGAGGAGGCCACTGAGCCCCACACGATATCACAGCTGAATGGTGCTTCTCTGAAAACTCTTGTGTTGTCTGCACTATTCCAGCAATTTGCTTGGGGGCACTTTCAAAGCCAGCCCTGGGAAAAATTGTGAAGTAGGCAATATTTTTTAAGCCCAACCTTCTAATGACCTTATCTGCAACCCTCTTCTTATCCCCTTTAAGCCTATGTATCTAGTGTTTTTCTTATGCCCTAGGCTTTTGGCTGTTGTACGCTACCTAGACCTCATTCTTTATCCTGGCCCTTTTCAGTTTTTCCTGCCTTTCTTCAAGACAAAACAAGAAGCAGGTAGGCCCCTTTCCCTATGGTTCCGGTCTGTCTCTCGTTAAGTTGTCTCTAATTGATCTGATGAAAATCACATTGAGGCATACACAGAATGTGCTTAATGTAATCACCTCTCTTGACAACAGAATTCATTTTTAGCTGTGTCTTCTTGGGGTGAGCTATCTTAAACCAAAGTAGTAAGTGCAGTAGTGGGAATTTTACCCACTGAAGAACAGTAGGGTGCTCTATTTTTGGGAGAAATGCTGGACTCTGAAATTAAGTAATGTTTTTTTGGGTTTTTTTGAGATCACCTCTCATGGTGTAGTCTGGACTGGCCTCAAATTCTCAGTCCTCCTGCCTCAGCCTCCCGCTTCTGAGATTACAGGCATGTGCTACCATTCCCAGCTTGAAATGAAGTGTTTTTAAGGAATGTTTGTTTATCCACAGGCCTTGGTTTTCATTCTCCTACTTCTCCCTTTCTTTTTGCCCAGTGCAGTTGTGCAACTTTGTTCTTTTTACTTGAGTCTCACTAGGAACACGTGTCACAGGGATGCTCATGGCACTTCTCTGCATAACTGTGCATATGGACCTGAGTCTCTGTCTGTCCCCGGGCAGAGAGGGAGAATTAGACACTCCAGATGTGGGAGGAGCTTGCATGATGCATAGTATATGATTCAGCATTGAACCCGAACTTTATTTTGCTCAATATGTTTATGTTTATATTTCAGATCGTTAAAGGGGCATAAGATTTTTTTGTTTGTTGGTTTATTAAAACAGATCTTGGGTTAAAAAGGTAAAAATCTTATATTTAAAACTAGTTTTAAATGATACTCCTTAGAAATTATGGAACACTTTTAGTTTTCAGTATAGAGTTTTTCACAGTCATATTGAGGAATGACATGCTGTTCTGACTAGAAGAGACACCAACATCTATCTAAATCAATTTTTGTCCTTGGGCTTCAGATAAAATACCCAGGAGCTGATATGGATATCACTTTATCTGCTCCTTCATTTTGCCGTCAAATTAGTCCTGAGGAATTTGAATACCAAAGAACATATGGCTCTCAGGAACCTCTGGCGGCCTTGTTGGAGGAAGTTATAACAGATACCAAGCTCTCCAGTAAAGAGAAGAAGAAAAAACTGAAGCAGGTAATAAAGATATTCTTTGTGAATCATTTAACCTCCTCCCTATTGTTCTTAGTTTCTTTTTATTTTCTATATTAATAGATTTCATAAAATTCTTATTTTCTGAGATGCAAAAGTTTGGAAAGTATATTATTCAGCTCATATATTCCAGAAGTTTTGATTTACATAGTTCTGGTCGTTTCCCAGATCTCTATTCTCCAATGTAGTTCTTTTTTCATTATTGAACCTTCATTTATATAGCCTTTCTCTAATATTTGTCGTTTAATATGTGGCATGATATGAATCAGGAGAGCAACTGCTTCAAAGAAGCAAACAGGGCAGATTTCTTTTGATTTTTAAAAAAGTTAAATTAGGTTGAATTCATAAAATGTCTAGAGTGTAAAAGCCACTGGTGTTGGATAACCAGTGTCAAATTGGTCTCTTGCCTCAGGTGTTATTAAATTTTTGTTTCCTGTGATGTTAGGCAACACAGCAGCTTATGTTTCAGAGAATATAGGTGCACTTTGACCATTGTTAAAGATTGTTGATCAAGTGAGTGGTATTTGTTCTTAAAGACTGAATCCTACTATGTAGCTTCATTCCTGGTCACAGAGCATATATAGGATTATACACAGAGCACCAAGGTTCTAGACTTGTATTCATATTTTTCTTTTGGTAATTTTGGAGAAGAGTTCATTGGTAAAGTTCAAAGGAAGAATATATTGCCTCTCTTTAAGCTTTCTATAAAGTAATATATATCAACATTATCTCTTTCATTTGGGCCAAATTTAGCAAGGCTGAATTGGAGAATCAGGGAGATGGTGAAATATAGTTGGGCCAAAGTTTTTTTTAATTGTATAGAACATAAGTTATTTTTACATCAGAGTTACTTGTGAATATTTGTAAAGTGAGGTCTATTTGTAGTTGGCAGTGGGATAATTTTAAGAAATATGATTTTAAAAAGAGCTTTATTTGAAGATTGGATTAAAAGAAAGATGAATTAAATCTATAGACATTGGAATAAAGTGTTTTAGCAAGAATAATCAAAGACAGGAAAGTATGGGATCATCAACTCTTACATTAAAATTTGGCTGACCTGCCTGGGTGTGGTGGTGCAGGCCTGTAATCCCAGTGCTCTGAGTGGCTAAGGCAGGAGGATCACAAGCTCAAGCCTAACCTGGACAATTTAGTAATTTAGCAAAATCCTGTCTTAAAATAAAAAACAGAACTGGGCTGAGAGTGTAGCTCAATGCAAAGGCTCTGGGTTCTATCCCTAGTACCATAAACAAATAAATGTACAAAATTTGACTCTCCCATTTTCTTGGCTCTTCCATGTCTTTGATTTTTTATTGTTATCTCTTGCTTAGTTTCAGAAGTCCTATCCTGAAGTCTACCAAGAACGATTTCCTACACCAGAAAGTGAAGCACTTCTGTTTTCTGAAAAACCTAAGCCCAAAACACAGCTGTTTATGTGGGCACTGAAAAACCCTTTCCAGCCATTTCAGAGAACTAGAAGTTTTCGGATGTGAGGCTTCTACAGCGAAAGAGTTTAGAGAACTCTGTGGTGATTGTTGTTTTGAGTGACTAGTAGTGGAAAAAAGAAAAGCATAAAATATAAACTACTGAAATATACGTACAGGATGATCTGACTTTTTAAAATATTGAGTCATTGTCAGTATTTTTGTAAGACTGATTTTTAAAGTTGTACAAATCAATAATAAATTGAGTCAAATATATAGTGGTAATGTTAACAGGTTTGGAATTGTTAAAAAACCTAAGGGTGTAAAATATTTTTAAAAATGTTTTAATTTGTTGCTTTTCATGATGTTTATAAAATAATTATGTGTCTATCCTAGTTATTGGTGTCTTTGTTATAACCAAGTCTTAAGAATAGTGTACTTAAGAGTACTTAAATAAGAAAAGTACTTAAATAAGAAAGACCCTGGATTCTGTTAACTGTGATGTTATTGACTTAATGGCCAATTGTGATTTCTCCTGTGTAAATTCCATTTTTCAGTGTTGTACAAAAAATTCTTAATGTTCTGTATTGTGGTGGCTGTGTCTTTTATTGCAGATTTGTTGGGTGTTATGACAGATTTTACTAAAGTTGAGTCTCTTACATGTAATAGTTGGCATTTACCTATAAGTGGAGTAGATTTTCATCTACCTACAATGGTATAATTTCAGTCTCGCCTAAGATGGAAGCTTGAACTGGATAAATTCTTTGGGTCCTTTGAGACCTATAATTGTAACTTAAATCTGCTATTTTTGTGAAAAAAATATAAATGGACTAAGTAAAATGAGACTACTACTTTCACAAATATTTTTCAGCTTCTTTATCTTTTGAAAGTAAATGAAATGTAAATAAATAGTTTTTATATATTTTTATATACCATACCTAGTGTTTTGCTTTTGGGGGGCATTTATTTAGATCAGTTAGAAGCATCTTCAAATGACTTTGCCAATATTCTCACATCAGTCATTTATTTCTGTAAGAAAATAAGAGGTGAGATTTTGGGCTTTTGTATAGCCTTACAGAAGAAGATTTCATCAAGCTTTTTCTTTGCTTTGTCCTTTTGCACAATAGTGAAGCACTTGGATTATGGAGCATCTGGAAGCAGCACCCACAAATTGGCTTGTGGTCCTCTGAGTTTTCCTTGCACTTGAGATCTGCCCCTGCTGTAACAGAATGTTGTCTACAGTTGATGGAGATTTTGCTCTCTGTACTTAAAAATGAATTAGGGCTGGATATTAACTTAGTGATTCTGCCACCTGCCTCACAATCCCAAGGTCCTGAATTCGATCCCCGGTACCAAAAAAAAAAAAAAAAGAAAAAGAAAAAGAATCAAAATATTCCTATTGGTTTGAGCACCACTTTAAATTCCAAATTAGTAATGAAATGGTGATTTTTTTTATTGTTTTAAGATTTATTCTCAGAGTTTGGCATTCTTTTAGAGCAAAGAACAAGTGTACCTTTTGTTCCTATTTGCCCTCATGGTAGAGTTTATTTTCCAGAATTTTCTCTCCTATTGCTCATCTTTGGATGAGCAAGACAATAGCTACATCTTTGAAAAGCAATAGGGGAAGATATTTTCTTTCCTTTTTTTCATTTTTACTATTATTTTTTAGAAAAAGTATGTCATACTTATGGGGAGATCAAGAGCAGTCACTACTCAAGTATGAAACTGATAGGTGCCAGCAATTTCCCAAAGTAGTTGCATCTATTAATGTTTCCATTATCAGTGCAGAAGAGTTCCTTTTATTTAATATACTCACTAAAATTTGCTATTTTGAATTATTGTCAGAGTTTGAACTATTGTCCATGTATTTTGTTTGTTTGTTTTTTGTCGTTGCTTAAATTCTTTTATTGGTACATTTTAGGTATACAATACATTTACATTTATCATTGGGAACTTGTACCTGTACATGATGTATCTTGGTTCTTATTTTTTCCCCATTCCCTGTGCTCCCTTTGCCCCCTCCACCTTTCCCTATTTACAAAGGCTTTGTTTCCATTTTTCCCTTTTTTTATAATTTTTCCTTTCCCTTCTTTCCTTTCCCCTTCCCCTCCCACTTCCCCTACCCTTTTAGACTTTTCTTCCTATTTCAAATTATCAATTATTCATTTTAATCATTTTAATCCTTATTAACAGTTTCTGTTTCTCACTCCAGAGAAACTATTCAGTATTTACACATGTGTGTCCTATTTCACTTAAGAGTATGGCCTCAATATGCATCCATTTAGCTATAAATGTCTCTAGTTTCTCATTCTTTATATCTGAGTAGTACTCCACATGTGTTTTTATATAATGGTGCTTGATTATGATTTTACTTTGGTTTTATTAATATCAGTGAACATTTTTTCCATGTGAAATTTTTTACTTTCGTACAAATTTTAATAGCTTTGCAGCTACACGCACACACTCTGCTGAGATATTTGATTTGGATTGCACTGACTCTATAAATCAGTTTGGAAAGACTTGCCATTTTTATAATATTAAGTCTATCAGTTTATTAACATGACTTATCCCTGCATTTATTTAAAATAATTGAGAAAAACTCTAAATTTCTTTGTAAAGGTTTATAAATATTATATTTATTCCTAAGTATTTGATACTGTGAAAAAAATTACTATTAACACTTTCAGATATATATAAAAATAAAATAGTACCCATCCTATAGCTTCAGCACTTATGATTCTGTTGATAAATGGCTTGATATTTGTTCCTATTATAAATATTATTTAAATATTTGTTGCTTGTATATACTATAAAACTAATTTTGCTTACTGATTTTTGTGCCTAGTAACCTTGCTAGACTTTCCTATTAATTCAAAACATTTAGTGTGCTTTTTTTCTTTCTGCATTTGATATATGTCATCAAACAATGACAGTTTTTGTTTTTCCTTTCCATGGTAGATAGCATCTGAAAGTTCTCAGTGGTCCCCCTTTGCAGGTATTTAATGCCTTGTGTAATCCCTTTTCCTTGAGTGTGGGCTGGGCCTAGTGACACTTCTAAGAAACAGAATATGGCAAAAATAGTGGAATATCAATTGTGATATTAGGTTGCAAAGAGACTGTAGCTTCCATCTTGCTTGTCCTCTGGACTGCTCCAGGGAAAACTGGCTGTGATGTGTCAGCTGCCCTGTGGAGAGACCGTTAGCAAGGAACTGATATCTGTGGCCAGTGGTAGGTGACAATGTGGTGCCTGCCAATAGCAGTGTGAGTGATCTTGGTAGTGGTCAGTGGTTGGGCTGTGAGGTAACCCCAATTATAGTGGGCATTTTGATTGTAACCTTTTGTAAAACTCTGAGCCAGAGGAGTCAGCTAAACTCTTCCTGGATTCCTAAAGCATAGAATGAGATAAAAATGTTTGTTGCTTTAAGGCATTTAATTGAGTAATTTATAATGAAGTGACAGATGAAATACACTTTCCGACCCTCACCACCCCTGCCTCTCCTCTCTTGGCACTGACGGCACTCAGTGTAATGCTGAATAGAAGTGGCAATAGCATCCATCATTATCTTGTTCCTGATTTCAAAGAGAAAGCTTTTAATGTATTTTAGAGTATTTGTATGTAACTTTTTCCTTTTTCTTTTTTTTAAAATTAGTATGTTTGCAGTGCATATAGTAGTTGATATGGTTACAGGACACACCTTATTTCTTTTCACATCTCCTTCCCCTCTCCTCTCCTCCCTTTTTAATCATGTTAAAAAGTTTCTTTCTACTTCTAAACTGCCAAAACATTTTTGTTTACTTTGATTGCCACAGCTTTTTGTTTACTAGATTGCCAAAGCATTTTGTTTTTTGTATATATATAATATATATATATATATTATATATATATATGTTTTTTGGGTTTTTTTTCTTTTTTTACTAGGGATGGAACTCATGACCTTGTGCTTGCCAGACAGGTGCGGTGTCACTGAGCTAAATCCCTGGCCCTGTTATAATGTATGTTTTAACCATAAGTTGATGTGAAATCTTAATAAAAATGCCTTTTCTGCATTTATAGAGGATTTTGTAGGTTTTATTCTTTAATCTGCCAATGGGGTAAACTAGTTTCTAATATTAAACCAACACTGGGTTTGGCTGGGGGTGGTTGCCACTGTGTTCTATAATTTTAATGCATACCTAGATTTTGTTGTTATTATGCAATGTGTCATTCTTGTGTCTATGTTCATGAGTAAAATTGGCTTGAAACATCCTTTTTCTTATTATCCTTGTGATTATTGTATTTGATCTTGAATGTCTCCCAAAGGCCTATCTGCTAAAGGCGTGGTTGCCAGTCTGTGATGCTGTTATTATGTGGTAGACCTTTTAAAAGGTGAGGCCTGGCTAAAGAAAGTTAGGTCACTGGGGGTGTTCTCTTGAAGTCAGTGTGGAAATCCTGGCCCCTTCTTGTTTGCCTCCCTCTCTTTTCTCCACCTGTGGTGAACAGACTTCCTCCACAAAGTACTTCTACTGCGATGACCTGTGTCACCATAGGCCCTAACACCCACGGACTGGAAACCATGTGAGCCACAGTACAACTTTCCTTTAAGTTGGTTTTCTCAGTTGTGTTATTGCAGTGACAGAAAACTAACACATTGATCACAATCATAAATTGAGCTGGAAATTATTGTTTTTCTATATGAGGTTGGAATTATGTTTTTCTTAAATTTTGGGTAGAACTTGCCGCTGAAGTCATTTTCAAATTTTTTAGTTAACATTTTGTTACCTTTGTCATTGATTTTTAATATAATTATAATGAAGTCAGAAAAATGGCTTATATAATTTCAGTCTTTGAAATTTGTTGCAGTTTGTTGCATTGCTTAGTATATGGTCAGTTTTTGTTAAAATACTGTGTGAACTTGAAAATAATGTGAATTGTATAGTTATTGGAGCTAGGTTTTTCCTCTCTATATAGAATATTGTTGAAATCATTTACATTCCTACTGATTTTATGTTGTTTATATTTATTACCAAGAGAATCATATTTCTGATGAACTTCATTATTTTCGTATTTTATGGTGGACTGACCTTTTAAGCATGAAATGTCATTCTTTGTCTTTAGTAATGCATTTATCTGCCCCTTTTGTGTACTTTTGTATTTTTGATATTTTCCTTATAAACAGATTATTTTTAAAGAAGCCAGCTATGCAATATTTATTTTTAATTGTAACATTCAAGCAACTTATATTTAATATAATTATTCTGTATTTGGGTATAATTCTACTGCCATTGCTGATGCTTTTTAATGAATTGTCTCTACTTTCTTGCCTTTGCTTGGATTTTAAAAACAATTTCATCTTCTACTAAATTGGAATCGCAGCACTCAATTTCTAGTCTTCTTGTTGGGCTCGGTAGAAATTACATCTTTTATACTCATTTAGCAAAATTTAAAGTTAGTCAATACCTTTTCACTCCCCTAGACAACTTAGGGCCCTAAGAATATTTTCCCAATTAGATATTGTAATGAATTTTATTTTACTGGTTTTAAACCTCATAATACATTGTTACTATTTTATATCATCTTCATTTATTAGACTTACTTGTTTTGCCACTTTTTCTCTTTTTAAAGTACATTTTTTTAGAATTTATTTCTAGTAAAGATTTGCTGGGTTTTGTTTGTCTGAAAACTTTTTCAATTTTGCTCTTACTCTTTTTTTATAAAAACCAGCTTTATAGGGATGTAGTTCATATACCATACAACTCACTTAAAACATGTAATTTAATGATTTCTGGTCCATAATTAATTTTCAAAGTTGTGGTCAAATATGTGTGTGTATGTGATTGTGTGTGTGTGTGTGTGTGTGTATAAAATTTGTCATCCTAGTCAATTTTAGTGTATATAATTCAGTGTAAAAAATAACTTCATTCTTTAAAGATAATTTTCACTGAGATGGACTAAATGTTCCCACAGACATACGTTGAAATCCTAACCCCAGATGTGATGGGAATAGAATGTGGGTCTTTGGGAAGGCAATTAAGCCATGAGGATGCAGCCCTTTTGAATGAGATCATTGCCATTATAAAAGGGACCATAGTTGGTTTTCTTGCCCTCTTTTTGCCATGTGAGGCTATAATGAAAAGTTGGTTGACTGCAACTCAGAAGAGGGCTATTCCTACAACTGAACTGTGCTGGTAACTTGATCTGAGATCTCTGGCCTCCAAGACTATGAAGAATAAACTTATGTTCTTTATAAGCCACCCCGCCTATGATACTTTTTGTTATAGCAGCCTGAACTGAGTATACAGGGTATATAAAATTCTAGGTTCATAGTTGTTTTATTTCAGTATGTTGTAGTTATCATTCCTTTGTTAGCTGGCTCCCATTGTTGCTGTTGAGAAGTCATCTGGCACCCTAACTGCACTCCTTTATAGATAGTATGTCTTGTTTTGACACATTGTACCTTTTACTCTGTCTTTGGTGGTATGTGGTTTATGATGCTCTTTCTCATCATGCACCCTTTAAGAACTGGTACTTGGGCTTCTTGACTCAGAAGATTGAAGTTCTTCATTGTTTTAAATATTGGCTCTGTCCCAATTATCCTCTGCTTTTGAATCTCTGATTAAACATATTAGACTTCACTCTGTGCGCTTTCTTAATCTTTGTGTACTTTCTAAATTTCTGTCTTTTTGTGCTACCATATAGATAATTTCTTCAGCCTTGTCTTCTCTTTCAGCACTTCTCTTTTCAGGTATGTCTAATTTCCTGTTAAACTCATAAATCATAATCATCATAAATTTTACTATTCATTTTTCAGCTCAGGAAACTGAGGCTTTTTAACATCCTTGAGCTCACTAAGCTTATGGGTCACACACTCATTACAATAAGCACTTTGTGAGTGAAAACTCCAGGCTCCTGGCTAAGATGTTGTGTTATCTCCAGAAAAGCAGTGTTTTAGCCCTTTTGAATATTTAGACATGTTATGTTTTAGTCTGTACTTTTAAAACCTTAAGATCTCATATTTCTTTTTTATTTGCTGCTGTGTTTTTACTGTCCTAACCAGATTTGCCAAATTTATTTCCGATTTCTTATCACTTCCTATAAATATATGCTGAAGATTTTTCATTGAATTTCCCCATATTCCCACAAAAACATACTGCAGCAGTGATAAAAACAATGACTTTCTTTGAAGCTCAGTAGGTATAAGGATGTAGTGGCTTCATTTTTGATGATTTTTAAATTATTTTTTATTCTTATCTAGAGTCCTTTCCAGAGAATGTAAAGAAAGCTTTTCTTGCCTTTCAGTTTCCTCAAATTTTATAGGTTGCTGCCAGCATTTCTCTAATAGTAATGACAAGGTAGTTTCCTTGAGTGGTATGTAATAGACTGCTATCTATGTTTAGTAAAACAAAGTTTATTTTTTAAAAAGGCCTAAATATTATTTTCATGAGAAATAAGTAAAGTATAATTGAAATTTAAAATTGAAATACTTTTATTTTGATTGCTGAAGTCTAGTCCAACATGGAAATGTAGAGGACTTTCACTCATTATTTCCATTAAGAACTCATGACCTCTGAAGCATTCTGGCAACAAACATTTCAGTGATAATTTACCAAGATAGCAGAACTGTTTGCTGCTAAAAATAGTTATGCAGGATAAAATGCAATCGCTGATTTCAGTTTACTTCTAGTTACTGATGCCCCTATATTAATGTTTTATAATCATGTGTTTTAGGCTCAGAAACTATTAAATAATTAAAATCAAAAGGTTGTAGAGATGTTCTAAAGATTAGAATCATGTCTAGTAATTGCATCACATGGGATCTTAAACCATGATGAGAAACACAGAGGAAATATAACATGACATCAGCTGTCTTTCCTACTAATCCTGCATAACTTAAAAATTAAACCTTAGTTTTTGTTCATAGGCAAATTTGTTTTAAAGGAAGTTTAAAAATTAAACTTTTAAAAGCTTTTTGATACTTAGAAAAAAGTTTAAGATGTTTCAAATAAAATGTACAGAATGGTCAAATCTATTTGGATTAAACTGCTTCAGCATTCTAGATATTTTAATAATCATCTGGGGCAATAACATTTAAAATATATATTGACACTGTTTCTAAATTTCTACTTTCTACTTATCAAAATGCCAATATAATTAGACATAATTACTGCTGAAAGATTATGAAGATTTTGATTGCAGCATATTCCTCACTTTTACTTTTTCACAGAGAATTGAATTTGATGATGTATTAAGCCCTAGGAAGTATCTGATTTAGCATATTTGATTTTCCACAAGTTGTGAGCCATCCAACAAGCACAGATATTCCCAGTAGAGGTCAGTCTTGTGTTAACTGCTTCACCATTGGAAAAACCAGGGATTTTCTTTAAAAGTCTAGTACATTTTGGTCAGTAAGTCATTATTGTGGAAAAACAAAACAAAAATTGGTCATGTTTACTGTAATCAAAGTAACTGTAGGTAATATTTTGTTTTCTCCATTAACCATATTTTTTTTCAAAAGCCATTATGGCTCTATGACTTATTATATACTCTTAAAAATGGATTATAAATAGTAGAAATGAACAGTTACTTAAATGGGGCAGCAGACAGTTTGGGACAAATTTTTCATTATTAAATTTTTAAAGTGAGAAAAATGTCTGCAAACTGTAGTTTGAGAAGAAAAACAAAGAAAAAAAGGTGTGCCAGTAACAGTGGCTATGCCATGATGGAGCTTGAGATATTTTATCTCCCCCACTTTATATAACAAAAGTACAGCTATTTGCTCTGCCAAGACAATTTCAGGGCAAGACTCCTTGTCCCTTCTTTCCACCTAAATTATTTCTCACAGGTACTTCACAGTAGAACCGTAGCACTGATACTGGTTGGAACAGAATATTTAAATTTTAATTTGTAGCACTGCCAATAAACATTTGGGCAAGGGACCTTAAGTGAGTCACAGCCTTTCAATTTGGATTTTTCCTCAGTAAAGTGAAGGGATTGGAGTGTGGAAGTTCCCACCTTTAGGGTTTTCCAGGGACAAGAAGATATTAGAAGTTGCTGAGAGTGGAGGGCCATTGGAGAAATGAAGTGTGTGGGCCTTACAGCAAAGTGCTTGGATGGGTGAAGTGCTGACAGATGTACCCTGTAGGCAGAGGTGGGCAGACATGCAGATAAGAAAACAGGTTCATAGAGGCACCCAGGTGCAGGTGGAAAAACTTTAGCTTTCTTATTTTTACCTCACTTATCACATTAAATCTGTCCCTGACAAGTGAAGTGTGTGGGCTTCGTTCAAGCAAATCTTCGCTAGAGGGGGCTTACTTTTGTTTCCCAGTAAACTCCCCCTATTCTCTCATTTCTGTCCATTTATCTTCCCCCCTCTACCTCCTCAGTTGTGCTTATGCACTTCCTGAGAATCAGTTTTGCCCAAGACACTTTTAGGAGCTGATTGAACAGCCCCAGTTCCCCCATGGTATGTATTTCTCACTTCAGCTTCATGCTGTGATGTAAACCTTTGTCCTCAACAGAACTTATTCTACATGCTATAGGAAATTTCTTCATGAAGACTAATTAGTTCTCCCAATAGCCATTTGATTTGTGGCAGAGCCGTACTTAGGCTAGGCCAAGACTGGGCCATGATGGAGGAAGAAAGACAGCTCTAACTGCAGGTGGCTCAGTCTAGTGAGGAAAGCAAACGTGTCTCCATGTAACCACAAGGAAATCAGTGCCATAGACCACTGTGGAATGCAGGGCAGAGAAGAATGTGAGGTGATTTTTCCATGGCAATTGGAAGGATATAGAATCTATCACTGAGGAACTAATATTTAAGCCAAGCCATGAAGAATGTGGGCACGATCAAGGAAGGCAGGGCAAAGGCATCTTCTCAGAGGGAATGGCAGGAAATAAGGCTCTGGTGACAAGTAGAAGTAATATGCCATTCCATATTGTCCAGTAATACTAATACTTGATGGAAAATTTGACAGGTAAAAGAGTGAGTGGTTTAGGGACTTCATGAATTGTGGCAGGGCAGGCAAAGGAGTTACTAAGTGAGGACTTGCTTGATATCTCTCTAATCATGTCCCCAAGGTGGCACCCTTTTCTGCATCTTCCAGTCCAGTCTGTCCAAGTCCTAGTGCTCTTTGGAATTCACTTGTGGTTCCTTTTTAGGTTGTGGCTATATCACAGTTTCTTTCTCTAGGTTTTTAGAAGGTGTGCTGTGTTCATTTGTGGAGATAATGCTTACAGTGGTTGCAATACATTGCTGGTTGATAAACCTTGCTTGTGCTTTATTCGAAAAGAGGTATGCATTTATTGTCCATTTCTATTTATTTTTTCCATCAATAGCCTGATATTCCTTGCCTCTAGGTCTATACTGTTCTGTTTCATAACACTTAATGAACACTAGAACTGGCTCTGCAGATGCTTTGCCTTAATCTTGTTGCCTGCAGTGAGCAGCTTTTAATATTTTCTTCACATGTGAACTCAGCATTTTCCTTTAGCTTTTCTTTAATTTCCATATATATATACATATACATACATATACATACATATATATACATATATATGTATGTGTATATATATATATATATTTCTCTTTCACTGTATTTTCAGTTATTTGCTTTTTGCATTCAGTGAAAAGACATCCATCACAATGAATGGTCTTTTCCCCATTTGTATTGACTTGCATTTATATAAAGCAGTCTCCTTTTATATCATTATTAATGTTTGTGGTAATTTTCAGGGGCTTGGAAAGCTAAAGCTGGATACTAGAGCTGGCACAGAGCTTCATGTTGTCCCATTAGATCAAAATGACTCATGTCATTGTGTCTGGTTTCAAGCAGGCTTTGTGGGTCCTCCCCCCCTTAATCGGCTCAATATAAAATGACAGTATTAAGCATCTCTATAGTGTTTCCCTTTTTATTAAAATGTTCCTGATTTGCTAGCTCTTTTGTGCACTGAAAGATGTAAACTGTTTTCCTTAGCAATGTTGAATAGTTTTGTAATTAGCAGTCCAACTTTGCAAGCTTGTGTAGGTGATTAATATTGGTCATGCTTAGATGCTATTTTTTTTTGATGGCTCAGTTTACTTTAATAGTCTATCATGATGGAGTTTTAAAATTCTTATTTTCATGCCTCATTTATATTCTTTTAACATAAATGAAGTTTTTTCTTGTCCCTAAGAATGTCATTGGTTTGTAGATGGTAAGGACCACTATACCTGGCAGGACTTACATTGCTGTTCTTTAGGTAAAAGCAAACTGGGTTTAGAGATTATCAAACTTTTTATAGTTTGTGAAAGTTTCTTAGAAAACAGGTTTCAGAAGTAACTCTGTGTGCTTCTAAGGACCCCATAACTGGTTGTTCTGATGTATAATAGATCCTAGGACTTTTCTATTACTAACCATTTGGATTATTTGGCAGCCTTTTCAGATATTAGTGACATTTCTGTAATTTCAGTTATCTATACTTTTTTATTTTTTAACCATATCACTTGACTATTGTGACATTTAGGAAACATTAAATATTTGCTTCAAAACTCCACATCTTTGTGACATTTTTCTACAGTAAATTCTGAAAGTTAGAAATTATATATATGTATGTTTATATATTATATATATGAGTCTTTTTTTTGGTACTGGGACTCGAACTCAGGTCCTTGCACTTGCGAGGCAGCCAGCAGAACCGCTGAGCTAAATCTCCAGCCCAATATACATTATATATATATATATATATATATATATATATATATATATAATTAATACTGGAAGCTCTTGTTTCAATATTTTTCTTTTGTAACTTTTTTTGTATCACCAATATAATTGAAAATAATTAGTTATTTTTGTTTTCAGGATTCACTCATCCCTACTTTCATATTTTATTCTTTCTGAGACATATACCTTTGTCTTCCACATTTCAGCATCTCTGAAAATAGGATTTATCTTTCAATTGAGAATGAACCACAGTTTAATTGGTAGCATTTCTTCTTGTTGTAGTGGTACAAAAGTTAATGGTGTCTAGATTTTATAAAATGCAGCATTTTATTTTTATTTTCTAAGGACAGATAATGGAAGGTGTTTTATGGGGTCAGCAACTTTGTTTCTGCAGTAAGGTTTTTTTATTCCCTGAGCTTGCTTCTTTTCTGTCCCAGTCCTTTCCTAGGCAAGTTTATCCTTCACATTTATTTATTTATTTATTTATTTATTTATTTATTTATTTATTTATTCATTCATTCATTCATTCGTTCTCTTTAGTGTGCATTATGTTTTTAATGGAAGATAAATGTTTTTGAAATATGATATGTACTCTCTTCTTCTGAATTTTTATGTATATGACTTTATGCTGGATCAGACTGTCATGGGCGGAGACAGATGGAGAGTCCCTCCAGTCCCGGGCCTGACTCTCCCAAGGACGCAGAAAGTTGTGGAAGAATCAGATAGAGACCGAAAGCATAGAAGCAAAATTGTACTTTTATTCAGCAAGCATGCAAGAGTACAGCTGCCTTCTCTCAAAGAGACAGGCAGAGGTGCCCGAAACGGAGCCACCATTGAAGGGGGGCTCAAGATGCTGGTTTTATAGTAGTTGGGGCCTATCCTGCCTCTGGGCTGAGGGCGCCCCTACTTGATTGGTTAATGATTAACTTAGCTCATTACTAGGGACAACAGGGAAGGGTCTTTTCGGGGAGGGGGTGCTTTTTACATCTTAGGGCCAAGGTTCTTTTTCCTTTTGATCTTAGCAAAGCAAGCTTTGCAGGGTACAGCATGAAGAGGAGGTGGAACCGCAGACTGTCAGCTCTTTGCGGGTGGTTAAGGCTGTTCTCCCAGCTATCTGAACTCCTTCAGCGTGTGTGTGTGTGTGTGTTTCATCTCTCCCTGCCTATGGGTCTCTATCCCTACAAGACCAAGGAATCTTTTTTTGTAGCAAGGGATAAGAGTGGGAAATTATGGCAATAAGAGTGAGTTTAGGATGTTATAACTTTAATAATAAAAAGAAAAAGGTCAGTGTTCAGCTTTTTATTATCCTTGGATGTTTTTAACAGTGCTGACAGTGTGGAAAGCTGGACTCTCAAGAGAAGGAAGGGTTCTTGAGATTTCTGTAAAGCTCAGAAATTTAGTAAGAGAAAAATATGTAGAATTTCTTTCAGAATCTAGAAGGTTTGGCCTCTTGAGACAGCAGGGGTTGAATTAGCACAAATAGAAGCCCTTCTCTTGTCCAGTGGGATAAAGGATTCTGCTTTTTCCTTAAGGTTCTTGCTTCCCCCCTTCGTAGGGGTCAGACTCAATTGGAGACAGTATAGAAAAATCAGGAAAGTTGTGGAAGAGGTTGAAAGCACTTGAGCTAGTAGTCGGATCCTTTGCCAAAGCCTGAGAGAGGTAAAGGAGCCTAGTTATAGGTCAACTTCTGCCTTTTGCTCTGAGGCATGACCCAGGTAGTGAGAACAATGAGTGGAAAAAGCTAGAAGAATCAGGATTAAGGTCATGCTTTCTGATTTTTTTCCATTCCTGGAGTTTTCTCAGTCTGAGATGCTGTGAGCCTTGATGGATCAGAAAAGCCTGATGAGAGAAAGGAGATTAGAGCAAGGAGTCTCTCACTGCAGAGGCCAACATCACATTTCTACTAGAAAGCATTTTCTACTAAAAACTAAGTGTGAGCAGTTTATGAATTGCAACCATTTCAGAGCGGGAACCAAGACATCTTCTTGCCATAGAATGCAATGGTGATCCAGAGAATATCTCTTGGTCCTGTGTCTTGCTTCTCTTATACACCCTTCCAAAGGTCATAAAGTAAGCTGCCTCATATGCCATCTTTGGGAGGAGAGGGGTTAGGGAACAAACTCTGAAACAGCAGTGTACCAGTTTGGGTCTAATCGAGGAAGGTGGCCAAGGGACAGCACTTTCTGGACCATTGACTGGAATGAATAGCACCTGGATCCTCACACACTGTGGCGCCACTGTGTGGGAGTCAGAAACATCAGGAAAGCCCTCTCCTTCTGCAGTGTCCCCCACACCACAGAGGAGAGCGCTTACAGGACTTCTGCACACTATCAGAGACTGTTTTAAAAGGTGAATTTGGAGCTAAGAAGCAATAAAGCACAGACTTTACTTTGCAGAGTCCAGATCATCCCAAAGATACACCAATAGTTGTTGCTGTCATTTTTTTGGTACCAGAAATCGAACTCGGCCTCACACTTGCTGTACCACTGAGCTGCATCCCCATCCTGATACTGTCTTAAGGCACTACCAATTAACAGAGTTATTGGATTAACCAACTCCCTGTGTAACCTGTATAAGCCCATACACAGATTCATGCCCACTGTGTGGTGTTGTGTGGTCATTGGTATCTACTGTATTGTCTTCCACACTATTTGGTAATTTTATTTATATCCAAATCTGTTTATATCAGTTGTATTAGGTATCCATTCCTAAACCTATTTATACTACTTGCATTAGGTTTTTATTTCATACAAAAATTTATGATTTATGATTTTTAAACAACACTAATAATAGTGAATGTTTATTATATCACAGTTTCTGTGGGTCTGGAATTCTGGTCAGCAAAATCTGGATAGTTCTGATTTGAGGGTCCCTCAGAAGTTGCACCCAAGTTACTGGCTGGATCTGAAGGAGGTTGTTCCAAAATGGCTTATTCATGTCGTTGGCAAGCTCATAGTGGCTGTTAGCAGGAGGCCTCAGTTTCTTATCATGGAAATATCTCCATAAACCAGCTGAGTGCCCTCCACATGACAGTTGGCTTATCCAAAAGTGAGTGATCGTAGAGAGAGCAGGACAAAAGCCACAGTGCCTCTTTTATTTTATTTTTT
>NW_004624815.1:9424527-9488949 GCF_000247695.1 Heterocephalus glaber
ATCTAGTAGCTGCTGGATTGATTTCTTGTGGTCCCTTACAATTTTGAAGCAATTTTTCTTTTCCTGGTCACTAATTGCAATCTTATCATCTATATCTGAAATTCTGTCCTTGCATTGGCTCATTCTGCTGTGTAGACTTTTAATGGAGTGTTTCATCTCCTGGAAATCTGTTTGCCTCTGTTTTATGGATTTCATTTGTTTCCTATGTTGGGATTCCATCATGTTCCTCAGGTCTTCTCTAGATTTATTAATCATGTCTTGCACTAGGAGCACAATCTCTGCTGTTATCTCAGAAATTATTTCTCATTTCATTTTATCCAGGTCCTCTTTTGTTGCCAGTTCAGTGGGTCCAGGTGGTTGAGTATCAGAGTGTTCCTTCTCATTTCCCTTTGGGGTTGCTGTAGGTGATTTGGAAGTCTGGTTTTGAGACTTGTTTATATGTCTTCTCATTTCAAGGTAGGGGGCAGGGTGTGTGTGTGTGTTGTTGGCTCCTGTGTGGCTCACCTCCTCTGAGCTGGGAGTGGTGGTACGCTGATCCGGAAGCCCCTTCCTCTTCACTGGGAGCAGTGGGTGTGGTGGTACAGAGGCCCAGAAGTCTCTTCCTCTGCTCTGGAAGCAGTGATAAGGTGACCTGGAAGCCCCTTCCTCTGTGCTGGGAGTGGTGGTAAGGTTGCCCAGAAGCCCCTTCCTGTGTGCTGGAATCGGTGGGAGTGGTGGTTTGGTGGCCCAGAGGCCTCTTCCTCTGAGTTGGGAGTGGTGGTATGGTGGCCTGGAAACCCCTTCCTTTGCACTGGGAGTGGTGGGAGTGGTGGTATGGTAGCCCTGAAGCCCCTTCCTCTGCCTGCCTAAACTTTCAATGGAGTTTTTAATCTCCTGGAAATCTGTTTGCATCTGTTTTATATATTCCATTTGTTTCCTATGTTGGCATTCCATCGTGTTCCTCAGCTCCTCTAATTTTTTTATCTGTGTCCTCTCTAGATTTATTAGTCATGTCTTGCACTATGGGCACAATCTCTGCTGTTATCTGAGAGATTATTTCTGATTTCATTTTTTCCAGATCCTTTTGTTGCCAGTTCAGGGAGTCCAGGTGGTTGAATATCAGAGTGTTCCATCTCTTTTCCCTTTGGGGTTGCTGTAAGTGATCTGGAAGCTTGGTTTGGAGACTTGTTTACATGTTTTTCATTTCAAGTGGGGAGGGTGGGGGAGGGGTGTGTGCTGCTGGTGCAGAGGAGGCTCACCTCCTCGGTGCTGGGGATGGTGGTACGGTGGTCAGGAAGGTCTTCCTTGGCGCTGGGGAAGGCTCTGCTCCTTGGTGCTCCCAGTTCAATTTTTCACTGAATTTTAGAGTTCTCCTCTCTTCTAAAAAAGGGAGACAATTTTGGGACTTAGTATATCCTCAGTTGGCTATCTCCCTAAAGTCTTCACTTTCATAGGAGGATCTTTGAGAGAGTGCAAAACAAAGTGATGTTGAAAATTTAGTCACCCACAGTATTAAATTTGGTCTTAGACTTAATATAAGCTCTGTGGCTCCTATAAATAAGAGATCATTTAAGACTTCCAGGGAAATGGTCTGGTTTTCAGGCTATATCGAGATCAGCATTAAAGGATATGAACCTGTCCTTTCCTTTGTGTTGGTGCTACAAGACACAGGTGAATCTATCTAGTTCCACAGTTCTTGGAATCTTTATTACTTCTCCAAGGGTCAAGTGCAGGGGCAACTTGAGTTCCTAAGACACTTCCTGCATTAGGAACTTCAACACAGCCAACCACTACTGGTAGCCAAGTATGATGCTGATGTTTGCCGTGGATTACTAGTATTCTGTGATGGTTAGTTTTCAGTGTTGGCTTGCTAGGCTACAGTGCCCAGTGATTTAATCAAACACTAGTCTAGGCATTTCTGTGAAGACATACTGCAGATATGTTTAGCATCTGCAACCAGCTGATGTTGAGTAAAGGAGATGACCCTTGATAATGCAGATGGGACTCATCAATCAATTGAAGGACTTCAACTCAGCTGTGTTTCTTGCCTACACTATGGGCAGACATTCAGACTCAAGTTTCAGACTGAAGACTGTAGGTTCAACAGTTGTCTGAGTTTCCAGCCCACTGGCCTGCCCTACATATTTCAAACTTGCTAAGCCCCACCACTTACAATTTTATGAGCTAATTACTTACCCTCTTCTATGTTTATATAATGCACACCTTACATATATGTACATGTACATTACTTACATATTCTATTGGTTTTCTTCCTCTGGAGAGCCCTGACTTGCTCAAGTCCAAGCGTATAACCTAAATCACATAATCCCAAGTTGCAGGGATGTCAATTCTTAATCAGCCAGGAGCTAGAAGCCACTTCTGTAATATGACCAGAAAAAATGTAATTTAAAGAGATTGAGGAAAGCTGATTAACTCTAAAGAAGGAGGAGGAGAGAACTCTAAAGAATATAGGAATAGCAAATGGAGGGAGTAGATAATAATGACGAAGAACTAATTTGGAAGAGGCTCTTATTCCCCATGTCTTAGATTTAGAACTCCTCAGAGAACTGTGGCTCAGTCTGCTGCATGCAGAGAAGTTTGCTGAATCCTGAAAACTATGGCTGCCCAGCAGGAATATCTCTCTGGGGTGCCCATGAAAGCTGTTGGAACAAGCCACTAGGTATCAGCACACCAGTGCGGCAGAGGCTGCCTGCACTGAGTGATGCTCAGGGAAAGCCCACCTTCTGGGTTATGGTGAAAGTTTTGGCAGCATGGGATCTCTGCAGGTCCCACACATCCCGGTGACCATGGCAGAGGAGTCAAGTGGAAAGCACATTGGAACCAGGGAGAAAAGCCCCTTTCTTTATTATGGAGATCAAGTATTGTGATACCAAAGTTCAGATTTGAGGACATTTTTTCTCAAGCATAGGGTGGCTACCTTGTGCTTGGCTGAACTCTAAGCAGGCTGTCATTTCCTCCTGCAGTGAAAGGCAGTGCTTGACTCCTGGTGAAACTAGCTTATGAAGAGACTGGCTCCAAGCAAAGGTCTCTGGACTTCTTGATGCCATTGGGTAAATAACATTTATTTTGGCCTTGATGATATATTTCACTAGCACTGGGGCTATAAAACTGTCTGAGGACCATATAGGATCCATTAAGAAATGGGAAAATCCCCCAAACCACTGTTGCTAACCTGCTTCATTATGTAGAAATATGTTTTGATTTTTAAATGTCTTTGTATATTTAGGTACAAAATAATAAACTTTTCCTCCTCACTCAGTGGGCATTGTGACTGTGTAAATATTGGCAGTTTTTAAGGATTCTCACAATGCATTGGAGGGTTTTTTTCTTTTTCTTTTTTTTTTTTTGACAAGCTCTTGCTATGTAGCCCAGGCTGGCCTTGAGCTCATGACCATCTTTCTGCTTCAGACTCCTAAGTGCTGGGACTATAGGCATGCACCACCACGCCCAGCAATGCATTGGTTTTTGATGTAATAAGAATAGACAAACTGAATAAAGACCATAACTGCTTCTCTGGTTAGTTGGAAAAGCATACTGTGTCAATTCAGTATTTCCCTCATAGTGGGAATGAATCAGACCACAGAATTGTTGTTTTCCCTTTAATCCACCGTAATTTCTATTACTAACCTGCATTCCATTAGCACAGTAGAAATCATCTCAATCAGGCTTGGCTCTACCTTTTCTCTCATTTCACACCTTGCATCTAGGTTCTAGGAAACTCGTGGGAAGTGACCCATCTGGCCCTGTGCAGGTACAGTATTTGTGAGATGACAGTCTAGCCCTCTGGTCTTGGGTGCTTCAGTCTGGTATGCTGCTGCTGAGCCATTACAGGTTCCTATCTGTAAGGCATGTTTACCTCAGGTGCCCTACTTGGGGGAGCTGCATATTTCCTGTTGTTTCGAAGTGCTGGGGAACCCAGAGTCCTGCATGGACTCTCCTGCCTGAATGCTAGAGGCAGCCACTCTCTCCCCCTCCTGCCATCTCTGCTCTGTTCTGCTTCAGGGAAGATTTTCTGTCTTCTAGGGTGGTAACAGGGTGAGGTAGAATATTATTTTCCTTCCTTGTTTGTCTCAGATATTTTAAAAGATCCCAGTACATTTGTTTTAGCCTTAAGGTTTAATTCTTTATCTAACTCTGTCCCCCAAAAATTAATGCCAAGAAATCCACTAGGCCTGGTGTACTGTTCTGACTCAATTTACTCCTCCCTTAAGTCAGTGAACCTATGCTCACTAATGTTTTGCTTGTGAAAGGGGCATACAGTGGCAAATGAACCAAAAGTATCTTCCAAATCTTTTTTCACTATTAATAGTGATAGATTCTAAAATAGCCACCCATTTAAAGTTCAAGAAATTAAATTCTAGCAATTGTAAATTATTTATTATAAGATATATATATATAATTTAAAATTTCATTATCTGTGGAATCAATATACATTATAACCACTTCTTTTAAGCATTTTCTTTTGAACATTGAATGTTTGAATAGGATTCAGAATATAGAACAAGTACATCTCATAAAAATGTCAGACTGCTAGATTTCTTTCTTGGTTCCCTTGGAAAAATTAAACACAACATAAAAGCCTCATTAAATTTTAGAGGTAAGAATGTGTTTTATGTAATGTATGATAAAAAATTCCCAGGTTATATAAACTTGAAGATTCCAAATGAGTTATAGTCATTTGGAAATGACAACAGAGCAATTGGCAGCTTCAAGAATTTAGATACAAAAGTGAAAGGCTTCTTGAGATGACAAGAATCTCCTCTTAAAGTCTAACTTCTTAAGAAATTTATTTGAAAATCTTGAAATATTATGTAGGTAGACTTTTAGAATACATAAAATTATTCAAATTTCTCTCCATCAATCTGGTCTGAGTATGCCAATTTGGAGGCCAAGAAAGTCACTAATAAGGAAGCAGGAGGAAATAAAAGTAGGCTTCTTGTGAACTATGACTGTTTCCCATTTGAAAGAAGATGATAGTTTGTTATTTTAAGAATTGTGGAGTGGGAGAAACAGATCAGCCTTTCATACCACTGAAATAGATTTCTCCTGGCCCTACACCTCCCTCATTACTTGTTGCTAATTCTTTACAAAAGAAAAAAAAACCTTCCTACATTTTTGTCTGCAATAATTTCATAGTTGTATTTAACAAGTCTTTAAGCATGGATGTGGAAAGAAGTGAAAATAGCTTATTTTGTGAGGGCAAGAACTTCTTGAAAAACAACTATCTTTTCCTCTATATTCCTATTCCCACCAGTTGAGGGGTAGCTGAAGGATTTCGTGAAGAAGTCTGAGTTTCCTTGCCCAGGAGAGGGTTGAAAAAGAGGCTTTTGTTACAATGGTCTGTGCATTTGGAGCAACTGCACTAGACTGACATTGAGAGAGGAATAGAAAGTCAAAGGGAAGAAGTTGAGCCAGGGAGGGTGTTGGAGCTGAGACCCTTGATGGTGGTGGCCAGGACTGAATATGTAACACTGACTTCCAGGGATGGGGGAAAGATTTCAGTGGAGTCAGTTATTCTGTGAATGCCAGTCATCCACCACGGAATAAACGACTTGAGTTGGGCAATATATTCTTAGGCTCTGAGACTATGATAGACCAAGACCAAGTTAGAGGTGTGGTATAGCCCCAAATGGGTTTCACAAGCCTCAGTATTCTTGTGTTGGTGGTGGGATAGATGGTGGCAGTGGTCTAAAAATAATTAAGATTGGATTTTCTATCAACCCTAGGGGAAGAGGGTTCCTGTTTTAATTAATTTTGGAAAAGTAGAGACATGTGAAATTTTATATACCTGTTATGGAATAAATCTATACTAATTAAATTTGTTTGAAAAGATAGATAAAAGGAGAAAGCAAAATCTATTTATCTATCTGTCTACTCTACAAATACAATGGAATGCTATGGAGGCTAGTGAAAGATCATTTCATGTTCTCTTTTGGCCCAGAAGTCTAAGTTCAAGAGAGATTAGAGAAAAGTCAGCAGTACAACACAAGAAATATTTACCGACTACAAGAAATATTTACAGACTGTGCTATGCTCAGTCAGTGAATACAAGGTATTTACAACTGAGGAAGGTGGAACAATCCAAATAACTTATAAAATAAATCTATAAAGTGCTAATGATGTCAATAAAAGTTCAACATGATGGGTGTGGCCAGTGCTAGGAAGTTCACCTCAAGCATTGTGAAAGAATCAGTCTGCAGTCATATTTCATACGGGTGAAAGAGACATGTTTAGACTCAAAGAATTGGAAGGAAATAGAAATATTATTTCTGATCATCTTCAGTGTTGGTTTCCTCATTAGAAAAGATTAATGTAAAAGATGAGTGTTTAGTAGCCAAGAAATCTGTAAGACTGTTCATTATAAAAATCTTAAGACTTAAGTACAAATGAAATTGATAAGCTGAAGCTCATGGAGATTGTTAGCCTATTAAGAAAAAACCTGAAAATCATAACTTGGTATAAATATAAAATCTTCTTTAGAAGAAAGTGGAGTCAGAAATCTTGAGGGCTCCCTTGAAGAAAATCAGACCTGTAGTTCAAACCTAGGTTCAACTGATCTTGGTTGACAACGTGAATGTGTTTGATGCTAGAGAAACAAGTGAGTATCACTTTCCCCAAGGAAGATAGTACAAAGTAACCCTCTTGTCATCTTAAGCAGGTGTTAAAAACTTCTGTTGGAGCCACTATACCAAAACTTGCCCTTCTCCTTCAGATTTAAATGATCAACTCTAAATATGCCAGAGATATTTTTCTGAAATTTGGTAATGAATGGATTCCTTTTGGTAGCAGTGCAGATAAACAGACCAATCAACCAGATATCAAACAGGAAGTACAATGTTTAAGAACAATCTAGTAATGTCTTGCCAACACTGAGACCAAGAGTACAACAGCAGGGGCTTGGGACAACACATTCCCCCAGCAGAAGGTAAAATTCTAGAAAGCTCAGGGCAAGTAGCAGGTAGGAGGTAGGGACACAGGAAGTCCTGATGTTGCTGTTGGTATTCCAAGGTCCTGGGCAAATTGGTTACCTTTATAGGCTTTTGTTTCATTATCTAGAACCAAGGATATTGGGTTAGGCCCATCTTGAAGTCTTAAGATTTTAAAAACTCAAAATCAGGCACATATTAATATGTGCCAGGAAATCATTGTCCTGTGGTTAATTGTAGGTAAAATTTGTACATATTTTCCTGCCATTTAGAAGCTTAATGAGGGACCCAAAAGAGAAATTTGAAGGATTGAGATTGGCAGGATTTATTCATTATCCCATGATAACCCTTAGCCAGAAGATGGAGAAACTCACCTAAAATCTCTGGCCTCAGGTGTGTGTGTAGGTGTTGGAATATTAGAATGTGGAGAGAGAATGTCTTAGCAGGCCTGGGGTTCCTGTGGTTTATTAATCAGCCAAAAGCCTTAGATGCAGAAATGATATGCCTTCCTTCACATGGTCACAATTTTCTTAAGTTCTTCAAAAGCCAAGAATTGGGCTATATTTTCTATGGGAGAAAACACAAAAGTACTACACAGGATATTTTACAGCCACACATGCCTCAGAACTAATTACTACTTTGAGAAGACAGGGGGAGAGATCTTGCCTGCATCAAGGATGGAAGATGCACATATCATCTTGGGATAAAAGGGGCTGCTGTGCTGTCATATCCACATACACAGTTCTGTTATAAAGATAATTGAAGAATTCAAGTCTTTTGAAAATGATGGGGTCCCAAATAAGGAAATTCTGAATTGCTATTCTAGCAAAGAAGTTCCTCATGAGGCAGAGGAGAACCAAGAAGAAATGATGGGTTAAAAGTGAAATGAATGAAAAGTAAAGACTTTCAAGAAAGGAGTCATTACCTCTGTCATGTGCTGCTGATATGACTTGGCTGAGCTCCATGAAAAACATTGTGACCTCAATACAAACTCTCTGTGTGGTTGATGTGAGTCCAAAGACAACAGGGAGAGAAGTGGAGTCGCCAATGAAGACAACTTTTTGAAGCAGGTTTGTTGATTGGCTGTTTTAACACCAAGTGAATTGCAAAGTAGACTTTTATGAGAAAGGAACAGCTTTGTTTGAGAATTCGATATAATTATTTTTGAGGCTGTATAAGTTGATCCCATATATGAAACACTTGGGACCAGACATGTTTAGGATTTCCGATTTAGGAATATTTACATATACATAATACCTTGGCTATACACCAATTTTAGTGCGGCTGTTTTTTACTGTGACCCATCACATAAGGTCTGGTGTGGAATTTCCACTTGTGACAAGTGATACATTGTCAGTGTACATATTTGTGGAGTACGGTGTGATCATGCAATACATGGATACAATCTAATGATCAGCTCAGGGTAAATAGCACATCCATCACCTCAGACATTTATCATTTCTCTGTGTCAGATGTATCTCTCATTTCTAATAAAATACATTAGGGACTACAATGAAAAGTAACCTAATGAAAATTCTTTCCGCTACTAACTTGAACTTTATGTAATATATTGGTTAACATATGAAGTCCTACTTGGTTTGAGCTGGTGTGGGGTGGGATACCACATAGAGCATAATTTAGCCCTTGACATCTCTTTCCTTGACTTTCTGTGATGAGTCTTGGAGAGTTTCATGAGGCGTGTGGTCACAGCTCCCTTCTTCCTGCTCTTCGGCAGAACCCCATGTCTTGGGAAACACTGGTTCACAGTCTGGGGAGCAGGAAGATGGAATCATTGCTTTGCTTCAGTGTCTGTTTTTCCCAAGAAGACTTTGACAGCAAGGAAGTCTGTATTTTTAGAATTAGCATGTTCTGTTTCAATGTTGTGAACATTCATTTTAAGCCTGCTATATTTAGTGAAGGTTTAATTATCCAAGTAGGGAAACTAGTTTTAAAGCATCACCTTTCATTCTTGGCTCATAAAAAAGGTATCCCTTCACCCTACCCTCGCTGAGAGACATTTTCAGCTACACCCACTGAGGGCAACTGCGTCGAGAAATTGTGCACTGGCACAAGAGGCAGGTGAAGGGACTTCAGCTCGCCCCCACGCCTGCCCTTACCCCTCCTCCTGCAACCTACCCTCCGTGGGCTGGGCTTGTGGGGCCAACGTGTCTGAGCCAGTGTCTATGGGGCATGCCTTCCCTTCCCACGCAGAAATCATGTTCATATTTTCCAAAATAGCTCTCAGGAAACAATTTCTTTGAACCAATTTGCAGGTATGTGAGATGTGGGAGAACTGGTCTGAATGAGACCATTTCTTGCATTTTTGTGACTTCAGCATTCCTTAATTGACTCCTTTCCTTCTTTGGGCAGGGCCTGCTCTATCAAGTTGGGTCAATTGGAGATACTGAGTTGAGAAGACCTAGGCTGATGAGTACACTGGTGGGAGAGTGGGGAAGGGCTAAGTTCAACTAAAAGTGCTCTGAAACACAAATATACTATCATGCACATTTCTTCACTCATGTGGCAAATGTTTATCGATTGGATGTGGGGTCCCCACAGGGCCAGGAAAGACTTTAGTAGGGGAGATATACATGAATAGAAAAGAATTGTTCTAATAAATGTATAATTGTAGAGTACGGGCTTAGAGAAGGAATGTTTTATGAGAACTTGTTACAACAGAGGAATATGATGTGATTAGAACAGTGAAGGGAAGTGGGGCTTGAGCTGAGATTCACAGTGGTGCTTCCCAAATTTTATGTGCATATGAATCATCTGGAGATCTTGTTAAAATGCAGATTCCTGTTCTGAGCCTGAGATTCTGCACCTCTAACAAAGTCCCATGTGATGCTGATGCTGGGCCACACTGTGAGTACCAAGGGATGCTAAAGGGTGAGGATAAGAAGCAGGGGTCCAGGGAGGAAACAGATTTCATAGGGAGGGACAAGGATGTACATGCTCTGATCTCGTAGTACCACTGAGGTAGAGGGAAAGAAATCATTCCACCTTTTCCATGATCAATTCTTGGGATCTATATTCCCTGACAAATTTCCCTCCTTTAAGGCTATTTTTAATGTTTACTTTGAAATGTTTTACCTCCTTTAAATGCTGAGCCTTCCATTTAAAAGGGCAGGCTAAAGGTGGATTTCTTCTACCTTTCTCCTTAGAAACTTCCAGAAAAAAGGAGCAAGGAGAGGGGTGGGTGGGAGTGTCAGACATTATGAATTTTACCTTTGATAAAGACTCTCAAAAGACAGTACCTAGAAGGGGCTCCCATGGACTAATGATCACATATAGGCAGAAAAAGACTCCAAGAGGGAGCACCTGTGGGCATATATCTCAGAGGGGTGGGGATCTGCTTCCTTAAGTAGGTGGCACTCCAAGGGCAAAAGCAGCATCTCTTCTTTGGAATCCCAGGAATAGCACACATAGCTGGGGCTACCACAGTGTCTCTGGATCCTATGTGATCTCACAGGCAAGTGGGGTCTGAAGCAGAGCTGAATGAAAACATGGAAATGCTACCTTTGGTCTGTCTTCTAGTGGGGCAGGGTGGGAGAGGGAGGCTGAGTGTCTTGCTCTGAATCTGCTATGTCTGTTGGCTGGAGAGGAGTAAAATCTACAATAATGGACACATAATTCTGTCATGCACATTTCTCCTGGATGCAGAGAGAATTCCTGCTAGGCTGGAACTGCTTGACCCTTCTCAGTGTGAACCACCTCCCAAGGCTAGGAAGAACACACTTCTGGATCTATATGAGATCTATACGAAGATATTATGAGACAGAGAAGCGGGGACAGGGAACATAAAGGAATCCTCACCAGTAACAATTTGCCACTAAAAAGTTGAGAATTATAAGCAGCTTTATTGTATGATATCACAGGACTTAATGAAACAGTGAAGAGGCTCAAATCAGAGCACCTGGAAACTCAGGGATGCTAGTGGGGAGGGCACACAGAGAGAAAAAACATAAGGCCACTAAAAAATGGCTAAACCTATGAGTTGTGTCTGAAAAATCATTACATAAACCTATTTACTACACTAGTTTTGAAATGATCATTTTTATTGTAGTAGAAATACATGATCTGAAATTGCCATTTAAGCATTTGCAAGTGTTCAAAACAGTGGCATTAATTACATGTCCAATATTGTACAGCCATTCACATCTGTCCCCCAAAGGCCTCGTGTGCTCACGAGTGGGGCTTTGGGAAGGTGACTGAATCATGGAGACAGTATGGCAGTTAGGGCGAACTTTTTAGAGCACACAAGGCCTTTGAGGGACATTGTCCATCCAATGTCTGTTTCCAAGGGTTTTCATCACCCCAAAGAGAACCTCTGTGCCCTTTCAGCAATTCCTCCCATCCTGCTGTCCCCCATCCTAGGACCTCTAATCTACTTTTTGTCTCTAGGAATTTGCCTATTTCAGATATTTTGTATGAGTGGACTCATACAATATTTGTTTTTAAGTGTCTGGCTTCCTTCACTTAGCATAGTGTTTTCAAAATTTATGTTATAGCATGCATCAGAACATGATTCCTTTTTATGTCTGAATAATATTTTATTTTGTATATATGCCATATTATGTTTATCTGGAGAGTTGGGTTGCTTCTATTTTTTGGCTATATTACATAATGATGCAACTTTTTTTGGCGGGGGGGTGTTGGGATGGCACTGGTGATTAAACTCAGGGCCTCTGCACTGAGCTACATACCTATTCATTCAGACAGATATGAGGTCTTGGTAAGTCACTAGGATGCCAGGCTGAAATTGTACTTGTGATCCCCCGCTTCAGCCTCCCAGAGTTCTAGGATTACAGGTGTGTGCTCATTTATTTTTTTGTTTTTTGCTTTTTGTTTTTTTTGGTGCCAGGGATCGAACTCGGATCCTTGCACTTGCAAGGCAGGCGGCAGAACCACTGAGCTAAATCCCCAATCCTGCTCATTTATTTTTAAAAGGGAAAAAGCAGAAATGAAATAAGAACGAACAGAGAAATAATCACAGGTAGGGAAAATTAAGGATTATAGAGTATTTATTTGTTCACCAATATGAAAATAAATTTAAAAATCTGGATAAAATCTGTAGTTTCAATAAAAGATGAGATTCTAAGGCTGGTTGCAGACAAGTTTGAAAATCTAAACAAAATCAAATACAAGTGGAAAATAAAAAGATATCAAAAGCCTATTTTCTTCCCAAACTATCATGTATACATGCTTTCTCGTGTGAGGTCTTTAAAGTTAAATGAATCAGTCAGTCCAGTGATTTTTAAACTTTTCAAAAAAGAAAAGCCTCTAATTTCATTCTATGAGGTGGAGATTATATTGGTGCCAAAGTCTGGAGCAATAAAAATCACACAACTTTCTTGAGACTATCAGTACAAAAATCTTCAATAAAATATTAGCAAACAAATTCCAAGGCAACAGTAAAAGAATAATAGGAGCAAGTGAGGTTTATTGCAGAAAAGGGAGGATAGTGAAATAGTATCAAATTTAGTAATGAAGTTTACCTTAGTAATATATCAAAACAGCAAAACCATATGGTCACACGCATGGTTGCTGAAAATGTTTATTATGAAAATTATGGATTATGAAAAACACATAATAAAAGAACTAAATTTATACTGCTTTAATATATTTGTCTTGTCTCAAAAGTTGGCTCATGCTTCATGGACAAACAGTAGGAAATTCACATTGAATTAGGGAAAAGGTACTCGCCATGTTACTAAACATTGATCTGGAGGTACTGACCAACATTTTAGGGAAGAGCAGAAATAGGAGATGTAAAAATGGAAAAGGAGGAGGCAAAATAGTTATATTTGTAGATAGTATAACTCAGTGGGTGAAAAACTCAAAATTAAGTATCATTGCCAACAGTAAGAAACAAGAGAACTGAATAGTGCAGCTAGCTACAAAAATCAATAGCCTTTATACATAAAAGCAACAGGATAAAATGTAAGAAAGGACCACTTGCTCAGAGAAGCTGATTTTGAAGTTACATGCAAAAATAAGAGCAGGAATACTTAGGAAAAATATTGAATTAGAATCGTAATGAGTAGTACAAATGCTCTGATGAGCACATATAGCTAAATTGTCTCAGCATTCTAGTGCTGGTGCACGGAGAGCTAGATCAATGGAACAAGAGAGAAAGTTCATTCCTTTTCATGGCTCAAAAAGAAAAAAAAATTGACACTGGGCATGGTGGTACACACTTGTGATCTCAGCTATTCAGGAGGCTGAGGCAGCAGGATCACAAATTTAAGTCCAGCCTGGGTAACTTAGTGAGATGCTGTCTCAAAATGAAAAAAGGCTAGGGATGTAGCTCAGTGTAGCACTTGCATAGCATGTGTGAGGCCCTGGGTTTATTTCCCAGCACTCTCCCCAAAAGTTTTAAAGTCATTCTTCTACATATGTTGGCCATAAAATACATACATGTCTATACTTGTATATTCATAGAACAGCTTTGGAAATTACTTAAAGAAGCTGTGACCATTATTGGGTAGCTAGATAGAGGCAGTAAGCAGGTCTATATTTCAGCATATTTTCTTGCATAACTCTTGAATTTTGTACCATTTGTGGTATTACCTTTTCAAAAAGCAATTTATCACCACCACCATCATCATCATCATCATCATCATCATCATTGTCACCATCTTGTAGGCTTAACATAAGATATGAATAAGATGGAAAATACTGAGGGTGAGTATGAAATGATTTGTTTGGATTACTCTAAGCAAGGGGTATGAGTTACTTACATGCCTATGTTTGGAAGCTCCCAGGGCCAAAACAACTTGCAAGGCTTCAGAGTAAACTCATAGACATCAGTTTTTCATCATTTCCTAAGTTTTTTCCCTTTAGCCTTTCATTTCTTCATTCAGTCTCCAGTGGGGAAGCAGGGTTTGCCAAGATGTAGACACTTCATCATCTTTAGCTTCACTTAGCTCAAGGTGATGTTGCTTTTCTGTTAAGAAAAAAGCTTAAGAAGCTGCATGATAAACATGCAATTGCCATCAAAGGAGTGTACTGGTGCTAGGAAGAAGACAGATTGGGCCAGACTGTGGGAGGAACAATGTGGAGGTTTCTAAAGAGATAAAACACAGGGTTACTCTGAGAGCCAGCTACCCCTCCTCTGGGAACACACCCAGAGCAAATGAAGTCACCGCCTCCTCATAGAGATATCTGTGCCCCATGCTCAACACACCACTACTTACAATAGCCAAGATATAGGAACAACTCATGTCTGTCAATGAATGAAAAAAGAAATTGTGATATACACATAAACATAAAATTTAGCCTTAAAAAGGAAATCCTGCCATTTGTGGCAGTACGGATGAATCTAGAGAACATGCTAAATTAAATAAGCCAGATACAGAAATTCACTTACATGTGGAATCTAAACAAAACAAAGAAAATCCCAAAATAAAACTCAGATACATAGAGAGTAGAAAGGTGGTTGCCTGCAGTGGGAGGAATGGGGGAAACGGGAAGATGGTGGTCACAAGGCACACGTGTGCTTTTAGTGAGGAAGGACCAGTAAGCTTGGAGATCCAACGTACAGCATAAGACTATAGTCAGTAACACTGTATTTCATACCGAAAATTTGCTGAGATTTCTGATACTTCTTTATATGTCTTAGTCACTTTCCTCATTGGTGAAACACAAATGCAAGTTAAAGGGTGAGAGGTTTATTTGGGCTCATTTTGTTTTGGAGGTTTCAGCCCAAGACAAAAAGGCATGCTGAAAGGGCCCGGGGCGGGGTGGGTGTGTGTGTGGGGGGCGGTGGAGGCAAGCTGCCCACACTGTGGTGACTGAAAAGCAGAGCTTGGTGAAAAGTGGAACCAGGAACCAGATAAAACCTTCCAGGTCATGCCCCAGTGACCTATCTCCAACCAAGCCCCACCTCCTGACAGCAAGTTTAGCTATAGTGCAGCGGTGGCAAACCTGTCACATGTGCCACAGAGGGCTCTTTGTATCACTGAAAGCTCTAAAATGTTCACCATCACTGCCATACCATCTCCATGATTCACTCACCTTCCCAAAGTCCCACCTATCAGTACACGAGGCCTTTGGGGGATATTCTCCATCCAAACCACAGACACACCCCTGCAAGCAACTGTGTGAAATGATAGATGTGTTATTTTCTTGACTGCTATAATCATTTAACTATGTATATGTATATCAGAGCATGTATATTTTAAGTATATATAACAAAAAAGTAAGTCCTTTAGACTTCTCTTTGAGGTAGAGCCCCACCCCCAACTCCTCCCCATTCTGTATAAAAACATTAAAACTTCTCTTACCCACACTCAATCTGTTTTCCACATCTTCATGAGAAAAGGAGTGTCCTCTTCTGAGAAAATTCTGCCATTTATTGGTCAGCATGTGCAATAAAATGATTGTATTTAGCTTGGGTTTCAGATGGCAACTCAAACAGGGATGTACAGTATTCATGCTGCCCTTTTGGAGTATTTCCTTGGCAAAGTCTTTGATACCAAACAGAGCAATGGCTGAACAGAATAAATCTGAATCTTAAAGTGGCTTTTTCATCTGGTCCCTTTGGGGGAAAGGCCATGAAATTTAGGGGTGGCCGCCAAGACTTGAAGGCCAGGGTCATCATCAAGTATTTGTTGAGCATCCACCAAGAACATGAGTCTTTGGCAAGTCAGTATGTACATTCCATGTTTCCCTAAAAGTAAGAACTAATTGGTAGTCACCCTTAAATAGTAGAGATCAAAAATCCCAGCCCCAGTCTGTTTTCCTTGCCTTACCTGCCATTACAGCCAACCGCTGAGCCAGAGAATTATGAGGAAGAATCTTGTGAATGACGCTGGCCATAAAGCTGCAAAATCAATCTCTAGTTTTCAAGGCTGATTATTTCCTGTGAGGTCTTATTTTTTGGGAAAGAAGGTAGTTATAGTGGGAAGGGGGAAGACGTGCAGTATGAGTACCCTATTTTGAAAGCTTCCCCACCACCAGTTCCATGAAGGAAACCTAGGCTCAGAGTCTTCACATTTCCAGAGCAGGAGAAGAACCTTAGGGGAAGCAGCCCTAACACTTGACTTTTGACTGGAGGAACACCCCAAAGACTCCAACTCTTGGGTGCTCAATTTCCAACTTTCTGTCCCCCTTAAAAAAAAAAGAGAATTACACCATGGAGCCTTTGCTTATGTTATAACCACTGACGAAAAAAACACCTTTCGACTTTACTCCTAAAATGGCTAAGCACTGACTAAAAATAGAAAAACTTTTCAGATGAAAAAAAATTACAATTGAATTTTTTCCTTTAAATATCCTTTGTTGATATTTTAGGTTCTGGTAGCAAAAGGTGCAGAGGTAAGGAACCTGACATAGTTAATTTTTTGTGCTCTGTATGCAGCAGCAAGTATGCTTTTTCTGAAAAATCATTTTGTCTAAGTCCCTTTCTTGCTAAAATCCAAGTGACCGCCCACGGCGTTTGATTTCCCACAGCAAGTCATTCCAGGCAAGCCTTGCTTGTCATTTTTCCCCTTCTCCTCTGTCCCTTCTCTCCATTAGCAGGGTTCCTCTTTCCTTCCATCACCAATTAGTGAGATGGTTAAGAGGAACCCACTAGAGTCTCCTGGTCCCCTTGTCCATAAAGTTAGAGGTTGGGAGTGAGCAGGGTCATGGTCGCATATGGAGTGTATCCTTCAGGATGAGAATTAAGCATAGGTAAACTTGACACTGAGAATAACCTGCATCAGGTTCTGTTTCCCCCAGTCCTTAGGAAAGAAAAGCTAGTGGTGAGCAAGCAGATTCAGTGCTCACATTGTTCCCACATAATCAAAGAAAAAATATGTATCTTTCAAGACCCAAATAAGATTTTTTTCAAAGTTGCCAATGCGTCCAACATTTTTTTCTCCTTGATACTAAATTTATTTTGAAATTTCAAATAACATAAGAGGAAGGCATAAGATTTTCGTGACTATTTAAAAAGCTGCATTTTTTTTCAGTAACTTCAGCATTCTTAAGGCACTTTCCAGCTCATCATATGACCTGTGAGCATGTGCCCTTCCTCAGCTCAGAAAGCCAGTTAGAGCAAACGTATCTGCTTTATTCAGGGTAGGCTCCCTTCCCTCTGTGGCCACCTCCATCTGACATCCTCTTCTGTGACATTTGACAGACCGTGAGCCTCCTCACCTCCATGCCTGAGATGAATGACTCCATCTGGACTGGAGTGCTTCAGACAGCTGGGGAGCCTCCGTATCCCAAAGGTATGGGGCAAACACAGCTGAAAGTGGTAGCTGTGACAGGCGTAGTAGTAATAGAATAACAAAACCAATATTTTTATTGATAATAATAGCAGCTAGTATTTGTTGAGCTTTTATATACTGAGCATTTTATGTTCATTGCCTTACTAACTCTTTACAGCAACCATATGAGGTGGGCATTAGAAATCCAGTTTTTCAGATGAGGAAACTGAGGCTCAAAGAAGGTTATAAAATCTGCTCACAGTGGCAACTGGTGGAGCTGGGATTTAAACCTAGGCCATTTGAATCCTATAACCTATGCTTGCAACTGCTGTTCATAAACATTCACCTGTGTGTATTCATGCTGCTTTGACCTGTGTCTGTCTAATGTTTCTCATGAGAATTCTGGAAAAGTGTCTTCTTTCATTCTTTTGTACTGTCTCAGAGGGCTGTTAGAATAAGTGCTCAGGAAACATTTCTGCTCAAACTGCATGACTGTAAGGCAGGCTAAATACGTACAAATATATAAACTACCCCAAAGAAGCATGAATCTTGTCAGATGACTTCTTACCTGTATTACCTGTTGGGGGAAGAAGTCTCAGGCAAACTGTAACTGAGATGGCTACTGCATTTGGGTTTGACTCTTCCAAAACTGGGTACTTCCCACAGACCATCAGAGTGACGGCTAAGGTTTTGTTCCAGTTCGTTTTTTTGGTCATTTTCTGGCCAAACTTTTGAGGGCTTGAGTTAGCTAAAAGGGATTCTGAATAAAGAGATAAAGACAGTTCACTTAAAAGTTACTGGAAGGCCTAATACAGATTTCAGAATGATTTCCAGTTAAGATCAGTATCCTAGTATTGAGTAGTTTTGGTACATTAATTAATTTTAATTTGTCCTAATGGTCTTTGGCTTCTTGCTTAATACCAATTGAAGTAACAGATTACATAAATAGTGGCTTATGTCTTGTTGTTTAACTCTGGGTTTTAAGGAAGAACCAAGATGGGTGTGTATTAAGCAAATTACTGCACTGTGTCCTTTTAAGCCCCTATGCAATCAATGATCAATATATGTGTCTTATAGATGAGACTGAAATGCCTCTGGAATATTAATTTTAAACATTTTAAAAATTATAGTCTCAAGAGTAAAAGAGTAATGAGTTTTAGTTCTTAGTGTGAATTGGGGCTGTATCTGTCAGAGGAAAATAGGAAGATTTTTAATAGTGTAAATTTCTGTGATATGGAAAATGAAATAATGCCATCAGTCTCTCTCTCTCTGTCTTTCTCTTTTTTTCTCTTTCCCTTCTTCCCTCCCTTCCTTTCTTAAGACAGGATCCCACTATGCAGTTCAGGCTGGCCTTGAACTCACTATGTAGCCCAGGCTGACCTCAAACTTGAGGTGATCCTCCTGCCTAAGCCTCCTGAATTCTGGGATTACAGGCGAGCGCCACCACACCCCACTGTACTCCTTTCTTTAAGTCAAGATGCTACATTGTACTTTGTTTTTATTATCTGTCTGGGTCAGGAAGAAGCTGTGGCCTTCTATTCCTCCTTTATCTCTCTTTTCTCATTTAGGAAACTGACAATTTCTCCTTTTGGTTCTCTCTTTTTAACTTCTGCTATTTTTGGAAGATAACTTTTTCCCTGCCCCTTAGAATGAAAGTGTCAAGGGAGGAAAAGACAAGATGGATGCAGGACTTACCTAGTTACCTGTGCTTACTTCCTCTCCCTTGCTACAGACTGGCTTGCTATTCCTTTCCTTTCCTATCATCCTGCCTTTCATGACACTGGTCAAGTTTACCTATAAAATGGGGACAACAGCACTTATTTATTTACATGGTTGGTGAGAGTATTCAATCAAAGCACCCTGCGCAGTGTCTTACTGCTAGGCAGTGGGTCCTACATAGTACATATGATCATTTTCTTTCCTTTCAGACTTCATTTTTCTTGGCTTCTTGTCTGTGCCTCTTGCAATATATCCCACATAAAATGATCAGATTTATTTTCAAATAGAGCTGTTTTGAGCTTATAATATTAGCTTAACAAATGTGAATGCTTTTGTTTCTTTATACTATTTCCCATTTATTTTGCTACCTTTAAATTGAACCTAGTTCAGACCAACATTTGTGATGTAGAACAGTTTTGAGGGATTTGTTCACAGCCTATGGAGACTGGTGCTGGTTTTGCTTATTAACTTTCTTTTTCCTTCCTACATTCCAAGCAAGGTTTGATCTTGTCAGATTAGTTCTTTTAGAATTTTCTATACAGAGTCAAGGAGAAAGGTTGAGGCAGAGAAGAACTAAGCCTCAAAGGCGATGTCTGGGAGGGGGTTTCTGGTTGGAGATTGTGAAGGGGACAGGATCATGGAAGGAATTGCATGATATGACATAGCCACATGAAAGGAAGGGGCTTTGTGTGGACCCAAATACTCTTTCACAGGATTTGAATAATGCAAAAAAGAGAATTTGTTGTTTTGAAATTACTTCCTGGTGGCTAAGTTGTTTTTCTTCAATAATAATCCCTATCAAAGAACAAAGCTGCTTTATAGTTGCGGTCTTAAATTTTGCTTTGATTTTGTTTGATGATAGGACCCATACCATTTATAATTCTAGATTTGGTGTGTATAAATCCTCAGTAAATTGGGGATATAGGAGTTGAAGTTACAGCTCAGTGTTGGCGCATGCAGGAAGCCCTGGGTTCAATCCTCAGCACATGCGCATGTGCGCGCGCGCGCACACACACACACACCCACACACACACACACATTAATAATGCTGATTGCTTCATTCACAAGCATGTGTTGAATACTTCTTACCTGCTTAGGTGCAGAGATGCACAAAGATGCACAGAGATGCACAGAGAGAAGTCCCTACCCACGTCACAGAGGGGAGGGAGACATGCACATGCACATGTTCAATCTCTAGTAGTCAAATATGGGAACCAAGAGAACAGTATCACTCACACGTACAGGGACACTGCTTCCTTACTAGGTTGACCCTGCAAGAATTTCACTGATATCTAATGGTGCTGATGAAGCACTTATAATTAGTTTGTCTCATTTTCTAATTATTAATTTCAGGTGCTATTTTTTCTGCTGCTAGCTACCATTCACCTGATTTCCCTAGAACTAATTAGCATCAATAATAGATTTTTTTGATAAATATATTGGCACTTACTGACATAGAAGTGCCATCTATTAGCAAAGGGGTCCACACAATAGTTAGTATCATAAATTCACAGAGTACTTGTGCCTTAAATACTTACTAGCATTTAGCTCACAGTGCAAGTGATTTGCCTGTGGTCACACATCTAGTTGGTATAAAATTCCCTTAATTTTATAATTCATCTTCTAATGCATGTATATTGTTATTTTATTTGTATTCTGTGCCAATTTCTCTGATTCAGAACATAAGTTTATTGAGTGCAGACATTTGTGTCTTTATTTTTGTTCCCCCAGTACCCAAATTATTGCCTAGGGATGAAAATTTTGTTGGAGAACTGGCTAGACAAGGCATTAGGGTTTTCCAGAGGAACAGAACCAACAGGAAATACATAGATACATAAGAGGAGATTTATTATGGGAACTGGCTTACGTGGTTATGGAGACTGAGAAGTCTCACAATATGTTGTCTGCAAGCTGGAGAGCCAGGAAAGCTGGCAGTGTAATTCAGTCCAAGTTTGAAGGCCCAAGAACCAGGGAGCCTATGGTATAATTCCCAATACGATGCCAAGGGCCTGAGAAATTTAGGAGGGATTGCTGCTAGTGTAAGTCCCAGAGTCTGAAGATTCAAGAACCAGGAGGTCCAACACCCAAGGACAGATGATGTCCAAACCTAGAGAGAGAGGAGGGTCACCTTCCTTTGTCTTTTTGTTCTATTTGAGCCTTCAACAGATTGGATGATGTTACTCACGTTGATGATGACAGATCTTCTTTATTCAGTTTATTGATTCAAATTCCAATGTCTCACAGACACACCTGGATATAATATTTTACTTGGTATTGGGTATCCCTTACCCAGTCAAGTTGACACATAAAATTAATTATTACCAATGATAATAATAAAAAAGAAAAACTTGGGATTTTGGCTGGGTTCTCAATGAAATATCTTTCCTACTATATTACACAGAAAAATAAAACATATTCATTGTTTATTGAGCATTACTGTGTTAGGCACCATACTGAGATTTAGATTAAGACACAGTACCTATCCTAAAGATAGAGGCCTTAGGATAAATGTGCAAATAGTTGTAATGGAAGGTAGAATTTAAGTGTCTCAAAGAAGATAAGAATACATAACTAAGGCAAATCAGCGAATGAGACTATCACACATTATGAGAGAATGAAAAAACAGAGGAGGGTGACTTTTGGGAAGCCTCTAATTGCAGTGATAAAGTGAAAGGAGGGGGACAGGATGGCAGGATGGGCCAAGGGAACAATAGGAAATAGGAGTGTGAGTCATTTTTGGAGAACTGCTTGAAGTCTCTCTCAGCTGTAGCTTCTGAAGTGAGTTGATTGTATGTGAGGAAGATGGAGCAAAGTCAGGAGAGCAAGTTAAGATCCCAGCCAGCTTTGGCTATTTAGGGCCCTGTGCTTGGTTCACTGACTATGGTTTTCGAATTTAGAAGTGACAAAATGAGGTCATTGCCAGCAGGAGGTGGGCTTGTTTTAATGGTGGGAAAAAGGAGGAGTGATATAAGTTGAGGGGTGATTTCAGGAAATGGGTGGTGAGCAAGTAGGTCACAGGAAGGCAACAGAGATGAAAAGGATAGTGAATGACACAACGTGGAAAAGGCAAGATTGAAAAGAGCTAGAAAAAGTGATGCCCCTACTAGCATACATTTGGTACTTATCACAACCTATTTACATTTTCTGTGCAAGCATTGTTCTCATCAAGACTGTGAGCTCCTAAAAGACAAGGCCTATGTAATTTTCATCTACAAAATGAACATGGAAGATTCTTGCTAAATAATATAAATATAATAATAATAATATAAATATATTGCTAAATGTATGTTGGATAAATAAATGGAAGTTAAGAGCACTGGCTTGGTGATGGCAGCTAAGGTACTGGTGGAAATGATATGTTTGTTTCTGCTGAAACTTGGGAGTGTGGCCTATTTTTTCAGATATTGTTTCTAGGAATAGATTATGGAAAGAACTGGAGGATAATTGCAAGCCACAAAGTGAGGGTGAGATACAGTAGAGATGGTAAGTTCCAGAACAGAGATATTGCTGTCATTGCTCCCTTCATGAAATCAGGTGAAGTTTTCAGAATAGGGGTCTTTTATTTCTTTCCTTAGATTGATTCTTAGGTATTTCATTTTTGGGGATACTATTGTGAAGGGAGTTGTTCCTCCAGTTCCTCTCAGAGTGTCCTGTTGTTCATGTACAGGAAGGCTATTGATTTTTGTGTGTTGACCTTGTATCCAGCTACTCTACTGAATTTGGTTATTAAGTCTAGAAGACTTTTGGTGGAGTTCTTGGGGTCTTCTATATAGAGTATCATGTCATCTGCAAATAATGACAGTTTAACTTCTTCATTTCCTATCTTTATTCCTTTTATTTCTTTGTCTTGTCTAATTGCTGTGGCTAATGTTTCCAGAACTACATTGAACAGAAGTGGTGATAGTGGACATCTTTGTCTTGTTCCTGATTTTAGTGTAAAGGATTTCAGTTTTTGACCATTTAGTATGATATTGGCTATTGGTTTTTCATATATGGCTTTTATCAGGTTAAGCTAAAGATCATCTATTCCAATTTTTTATAGGGCTTTTTTTTTTTTTTTGGTACTGGGGATCAAACTCTGGACCTTGCACTTGCGATGCAGGTGGCAGAATCACTGAGCTAAATCCCTGGCCCTATTGTAGGGTTTTTTTGTTTTTTTGTTTTTTGTACCAGGGATCAAACTCGGGCCCTTGCGCTTGTGCAGCAGGCAGCAAAACCACTGAGCTAAATCCCCGGCCCTGTTTTTTTTTTTTTTTTTTATCATGAATGGGTGTTGGATTTTGTCGAATGCTTTTTCTGCATCTATTGAGATGATTATATGGTCTTTGTCCTTGGTTCTGTTAATATAGGGTATTGCCTTTATTGATTTGCATATGTTGAACCATCCCTGCATCCCTGGGATGAATCCCACTTGGTCATGGTGTAGCATCAATACCACAGCGATATATGCACACCCATGTTTATAGTAGCAAAGTTTGTAATAGCTAAATCTTGGAAACAGCCTAAATGTCAATCAACTGGTGACTGGATAAAGAAGATATGGTTTTTAAAAAATAAAATGGAGTACTACTCAGCCATAAAGAATGATAAACTAGAGACATTTGTAGCTAAGTGGATGCACATTGAGGCGATACTCTTAAGTGAAATAAATAGAACACACATGTGTAAATACCGAATAGTTTCTCTGGTGTGAGAAACTGAAAGTGTAAATGAGGACCAAAATGTATAATAGGTAATGTGAAATAGGAAGAAAAGGGGCAAAGGGGAAGGGGAAGGGGAAGTGGTGGGGGTAGGGGAAAAGAAAGAAGGGAAAGAAAATAAATGAGAAAAGGGAAAAATGGAAACAAAGTCTTTGTAAATAGGGAGGGGTGGAGGGGGTGAAGGTAGGGCAGGGGAATGGGGAAAAAATAAGAACCAAGATACGTCATGTACAGGTACAAATTCCCAGTAATGAATGTCAGCATAATGTATATCTAAAATGTACCAGTAAACTTAATCAATTAAAAAAAGAAAAGACAGCAGGTGAAGTTGGAGGGAAAATTTGCTTGGAATCCATAGGGGACCCTGGGAGGTGGAGCAAAGCCTAGAAAGATCGGAAGACAGAGGCGGCCATGGGAGTTGTGTTCACCAACAGAGTGGCAGGGAAGTGGCGGGGAAGAGGGAAGTGGCACAAGCGGGCTCCAGTGGAGGCGGAGTTGAGTGTGAGCTGTGGAGTTGCGTGCTGGATTGAAAGGCTTTTTCCCAATTTGTTTGGTAATGTTTGTGACTTTACTTTCTCTTGCCTCAATTTCCCCTTAAGCGTAATGAGTTTAATAATGATAACACCTGCACAGATGCATGTATAACCCTTAGAACAGAGTCAAATGTAGTAAGTACGCCAGAAGCATTAAATCCTCCTCCTCTTACTGAAATCCACTAGGACTAGGACCACTTCAGCTGTTTTATCCTTTTAATCCTTAATTATGAAGACAGGTGTTATTGTCTTCATTGCATGTGTGAGGAAACTGAGGCACAGAGAGGCTTCCTCATTTCCTAGGTTCCTTTAGCCACTAAGAGATAAAGCTTCCCTATGGTAGAGTCTCACCCCATCCATCTGGCCCTAAGGCGCACGCTTTCCACACTACTGCACAGCCCAAGCCTGGTAGGTACAGCAAGACCACTTGCTGAACAGATCAGGTCAGATTTGATCAATACTAAATACTGTGGCTGACTTTGGAGCAGGGAATACTGAGGATATAGCATGCTGGAAAGATTCATCTGACAGTGTTGCAAAAGAGCAGGCAAGATTGGAGGACTGGGAATCTGGACCAGAAATGGTGGTGGGGGACCTCAGTGCAGCCCCAATAGGGGGATTAGCTGACTCTGTGTTTGGGAAAATGAGGTAGAGATGTTGGTATAGGATAGAAACTGACTAGAGGGGTATACTCAGGGTGGAGCTTGGAGATTCTACTTGAAAGTTTCAAACAATGGACTCCAAGAAAATATTGGTACTCTGAACGGTTATGAGGAAGTTGGGAGGGGAGACTCTAGTTCTGTTCCCTTGGAGCAGATCCCTTCTAGAAGAACAGTGTTGTCTCTAGAGACCTGTGCCTGATCATCACAGCAGGCTGCTTCCTTTGCTCCAGTGGCAGCTGGGATCTGACGGGAACACCCTCAGTAGTCTTTACTTCACTGTCAATCTCGTCTTGTCAGTCCTCTTTCCTTATGGAAGGAAGCCGAGGGATCTTTCCTTCCTTTCCTGGAATAGGATGCTTTCTGTACACAGTCAGCATATGAATTCCTTTAAAAGAGGGAGGCTTACACCTTACTGTAATTCTCATCTATGAGAGTGCGGTGATTTGCATTTGGGAAGTTAGAGAAATCAGTTCTGTTGACTTCCTGCTTTCTATTTCGGGGCTCTGAGCAGCACTTCCCTTTCAAGTGGGACCAAGCAGAACACACAAAGCTGCAATTTCTCCTGGAGTTCATTTGCTATGGAGGTAAAGTAAGTTAAGTTCTGGGGCATTTGTCTTGACGTTTGTCCTGTAGCTGTTTTTTTACTACGAGGAATGAAATAAGAGCATTTTGATTTCTTCCTTCAGGTCAAAGTCCCAAGGCTCTGTGCAAATTTCCATGCACCCAGGACTGCAAAATATGCTGCTCAGGCTGAGCTTCTGGCCAGATTTGAAGGTTATAGTGGCAGGTCCCTTTGACAGTTGCTGAGATTATTATCTATGGGTTATTTTCTTTAGGTTTCCTGTCTAAACATTTTATTTCACCTGCTAGTGTAAAAGGAGAAGGGAGGGCAGATCTTTTTAGTTTTTCGCCTCTCCCTCATCTCTATCCCCTCTCCCCTTTTCTCTGTATAGAGTTTAAAAGTATATTTACTTTCATTGCACACTGTGAGGTGGATATTATCCCCGATTTACAGAAGGTAAACTGAGGAGTCAGTGACTTGGCCAGTGTCACTCAGTTAATAACAACACTGAAAATGAAACTCTAGATTTTGGCCTTCAGGCCAGAGCAATACTACATTGCTTTTAGAGTGTGAAGGATGCTGGCAGGAAGGAGAAGAAGTAGTGGCTGGGTTGGAAAGCCTGAACAGAGCTCATCTACAATTGAATTGTGTACTCTGATGAGTAAAATGAAACATGGCAACTAATTACATCACCATGCAATTCTTCCAGCATGTAGGTCTTTGGGCCTCATTTTGTGTCAAAGCCTGAGGAGGATATAACTTGCGGGAGTTAGTCAAGCATTCAGGGAGAATAACTATGAAGTCAAATGGGAGCCTGGCTGTATTTCCCACCTGTACTCAGGTGATGTACTTTTTCTGTTGGAAGATGAGCTGAAGTTGGTAGCAATGGAATACTCCCATTTTTCCTGATTCCCAATTCTTGACAATTCAAATAGGGATGAGGGGAATTAATTGTGAGTTGGTGTCAATATGAGTGCCTAATCAGTCCTGGTGGTAGGAAAAGGGCTCAGAATTATTGGCTGCTTAGAAGAAGTTGGTGACAGGGTTCAGTTTCTCAGGACTTAGAGAAAAGTAGGCCATGGCCAGCGAGGGAGGCTTGTGGCAGCCTTGCCTGCCCATCTTGCCTGGCATGTCTGTGGAATGAGCTTGCTCTGCCTGGACTCTGCCTTTCCCCTGGACTCTTGGATTCTGAAGGAGTTCTTGGGACTATACATGTCACCAGGTTGTCCTGATAGACAGTGAATTTCAAGGGGCTTCTGTGCCAAGGCCCCGGACCATCGGGTGTTCTCCCGACATGGTCTGTGAGCAGTACCCAGCTGCCATATTGCCTGCTCTTCCTGAATCAGGCCCCTCCCTCTGCAGTCTCAAAGTAAAAGCGGCTAGCTGGGTGATGAGCTGGGCGCTGGTGTTGGGCCACCACCCACAAGGTGCTACCCACATGGCTGTGGGATCCTGACCTATCTGTTTTTCTGGACAGAAGAGGACAATGAGTGAGTAAAGGGGAAGATTAAATATTGGCACAAGGATGGGTTGACAAACATGGGCATGACCAGAGAAGTCTTGCACCAGAGCCAGGAGCTGGGAGAGGATTTTGAGATTTCGGAAATCTCAGAGGTCTCAGTCTAAGGCAGAGGGTGAAACAAAGAAAAATCAAACTCATGGAATTTGGTGGGTTGGGACAGAGAAGGAACCATAAAGGTTAAGGACAAAGGATGAGAAAGGACAGTCTTGGAATTGAGTGGGGGCTATATAGCTGCATGGCGGTGTTTCAGTTAGGGCATCTGTCTTGGCAAGTGGCTCCAAAGTAACGTGCTCGATCAAAGTATGTTATACTCATGTCCAAATATGCTGAAATGAAATCCATTATCAGATATAACTAATATGCATTGATAATTTTTTAAAAATTAGTCTACGATAGAGTGTTCCTACATTGACTTACACTTTAAAGACATGAAGGAAACTCAGCCCTTAGAGAAACTTCATGGAAACTACTCTTGGAAAACAAAAAATTATTTTAGGGAGCAAACATTCTTTCAGTGATTAGTTTTGAACCTCTGAATTTTAATGCTTAAAGTAGTATTCAGAATTTCACCCTTTCCCTGGGAGTGGATTTTTTTTAACTCTTATATACTCAGCATATAAAGTTCTTAACCAAAGTTAGTAATTAATTATTTCCCAACTCTTTTTACTGTTGAGATACTGAAAGTTGGGGAAAACGATTTCATAGACAGAATTTAAACAAAATGAAAAAGTGGTTTTCTTTTCATCAAGGTACAGTGATTTTTCAAGGAAAAGCTTCTCCAACAGCACTTTTAGAGACAGTTACCAAAGGAAAATCCTCCCAACAGCGACACTCAGCCTCTGAGTCTGACTTTTGGAAAATGAACAATTTTTTTTTTTCTTGACAGGATGTAGTGAGCTTAGTCATATACACTATGAAAATAATTGGTGTGTATTAGTACGCCTTAAGCCAGATTTCATGCTTGTTGAAAGGTGATTGGATGCAAACCAGAACATTTAGAGGTCAACTGGTTGTTCTTAAACTGTGTAGAATTTTAACTCTTATTATCATGGATTTTAACCAAATGACCATTTTAGGGAGGAGGAGAGACTTCATGCTGTGTTTTAACTTTCTGACCTTTCTGTCCTTAAATTTTTGTTATGTTCTTAGGGCTTCCTGTGGATGTAAAGGGTCTGAGAAATGACTTCTCAGCTGGCATTTGGAAATGAGTGGGAGCAGGGACTGAGTTCTTTTTATATCACTAACTTTGGGCTGGGCTGTGATGTGACTGTGCATGTCACATAAGCTGTGTCTAAATGTTGGTTTGAAAATTGTCTCTCTTCAGGCTGGTTAGTAATAGCTAGCTCTCTGTCTCTCTCTTTCTTGTCTTTCTACCTATGTGTAACTTTTTAAGTTCTTTGAACAGCTTGGTGGAGAAGCCACCATCTACCTAATTCTCAATATTTAATGCAGGTATTTGGTGTTTGCTGTCATCTCAGAGTGAATATCTCCCTGGGCTTGGAATTCCATGATTTTTTTTTCCCTTAGTGATTTTGGATGCATGGGTTAAATGGTTTATTTATTGATCTTCAGACTACATTTTGTTCACTAGTTTTTTTGGGTTTCCCAAAATAAAGTTGGGGACTGACTTATCTCAAATAAGTTGAATAAATTTTAGTCACCTAATGATGAAGTTCCTCATATTTTGGATTAGTGTCTTAGCGGTCCTCTAGAAAGCTTCCAACATTGTCTTATGAGGTCCAGTTTGGAAGCTACTATGGCAATATTTTACTAGAAGGGAAAAATCTTTCTGAGCTTGATCCTCGGCATTTTACTAATGTCTCATAGAAGTTCATAGGTTAAGACAGAGTCCAAATATCTTTTTAGCTGGAGTGCATGTGAAATCTTGGAGCTCTAACTAAAAAACAAATTAAAAATTTATAAAGTCACATTTTGTCAAACTTACAATTCAATATTGCTTTCTTGCTTACTTACTAGTTTGCTCTTAGTTCTTTTCTTTCTGTATTCTCCACAATTTTTAGCTGTGAGACCATGTGCTAGTTGCTTAAAAATTCTGTGCTTTGGGCCAGGGATTTAGTCCAGTAGTGCTATTGCCTGCTTCACAAGTACAAGGTCCTGAGTTTGATCCCCGGTACAGAAAAAAAAAATTATGTGCTTTTTTACTTCATCTGAAAAATGGAGATAATACTGATTACTTTAGTATTATGTAAAAGTTAAATAAATGATTTAGGCCATGTAACATGCTGGGATCAATGCCTGGCACACAGTGTTAATTTTGTTATAATGCTAGTATCTTTTATATTGCTATGCCATATGGAGTTATTTGATGTATAGGTTGTCTTCTGGGTGAGGTGGTACAAACCTAGGAGTTGAGCTTAAAGCTGCTCTCCTTCTCAACTCTTAACTATACTGTATGAATCTACTTTGCCTAAACCTTATCTGAGGCTGGCTCATAGACATTGTATGGGAGATGGAGGTCCTGACCCAGAGAACTGGGAGAATAAATTGCCAGTGTGGCACTGGGGGTAGAGGTGGAGAGTCAGACATAGATTTGTGACAGGTTGACTGTCCAGGCACTGAAGGGAGAATTGGGAAGGCCAGAGCAGGTAAAATGTAAAAAGAAATATCACTCATGGTTTACAGGGGTGGTTTACAGAAAGAGACCAGTAGGTGGGAGCCAAGAGGCAGCTTGGCTAAAGGACACCTCCGAGACAGCTGTCCTGTGTCTTCACCAGCTGTCCTTGTAGTACCTCCTGCCCTCTTCTGGATGTATATTGCTTCCAATGCCCTCCTGAGTTAAAGCCTAGGTGTTCTTGAACATTTTCTTTTAAATATACTGCATTTTTGCTTCTTTGATTACACTGTCCTCACATTCTTTAACTCACTCATAATCTACAGTTCTGTCTTAAATTGGTTCACTAATTATGAGTCTTTCAGAATTAGTTTTCATTCAATTCTATTCTATCACAAATTTAGTATTCAGAAAGCTAAGGTTTACATCTGAGCTAAAGCAAAAGTATAGCTATGCAATACCTATAAATGATCTCATATGTTACTACAACATGATCACATTGAGAATTCTGAGAATTTTCTTGATACTTTGATGGAAGTAGCTTTGACTTTGTGAGAGAATTGATATCATTATAATGTATATTCTTTCTATCCACGGATAATATAATCCTCCATTTAACCTCTTTTCAAAAAGCTGTCTACATTTCTAATTTATGGTGTTAGGAATCCAAAGAATGGATTCTTTTGAAAATTAAAAGGATAGTTATTAGAAAAAAGCATAAGAGGTGAAGGGATTATTTATTGGTATTTTAGAAAGCATAGTTTTTGAAATATGTTTGACTGTTCTCAACAATAAAGAATAGGTCCCATGCACATGCACATAGTCAATGTGTGTATATGCATGGAGAGCTTAAACAAAAGTGTAATACAACAATACTTAACCTTACTGCTCAGCCTGCACTTTGAAAAATTTCCATCCTACTTTATTGAAAATAAGGTTGATTGTAATTGACTTAATCTCACAATTTGAAGTTTGAAAAACACTGGTCTAGAGAGCTATCCATGCCTCTTGAGCACATATACATTACTCACATGTTGTAAATGATAAGTTGTGGCTATCTCAGTTACATTTAGAGGGATTGCTTTCTCTTTGCATCCTGACTTAAAAAAATAAAAAGAAATGAAAAGAAAACTGAGGTCAAGAACTGGCATGTTATCTTGCAAAACATAATCCCATCTCCCTTTTGTGCTTTTTTCCTAATATTTTTTTTTAAATGATCAAAAAAGCTTTTACCCACTTTGATTCCTAACACCATATACTAGAAATATAGAAACCATTTTGAAAGAAATTAAAAATCTAAATAAATGAAGGATTATACCATACATGGGTGGAAAATTACACATTATAACCATAAATGTTCTCCCATAAAGTCAATGCTATTTCAATCAAAATAAGAACAGTCCTTATTTATTTAGTTTTTTGATGAAGATTCAGTGTCTTATTCTAAAATTTATATGGAAATTCAGATAACCAAGAATAGCCAGTAGAGTCCTAAAGAAATAGAAAAGGAAGATTTAAACTATCAGAGATCAATACTTATTGTGAAGTACAATAATTAAGTGTAGTATTGACACAAGGAATAGAAAAATAATTTGTTTACATGTATTTAAAATTTTTGATGCTGTTGTAAACTGTATTGTTTTGTAAGTTTTACTTTCTGTTGCAAGTACAGTATCAGCAATGCAATTGATTTTTCTATCTAGGAATAGTGCTAAACTCCTTGATTAATTCAAACACTATAGGTTATTTTGAATAATATAGTCACAGTCTAAGTATATGTCACTCCTTCTCCAATCCTATGCATTTTATTGTCCCTCTCACAGCTTTATTCTTTGGTTAGTATTTCCAGTGTTGATGAGAAATAGTGATAGGCATCTTTTTTTCTTTCTTGATTTCAGAAGAAAAGTTTTTTTTTTGTATTAAATTCTTTTATTGGTACATTGTAGGTATACAACACAATTACATTTCTCATTGGGAATTGTACCTTTACATAATGCATCTTGGTTCTTATTGTTTCCCTATTCCTAGCCCTCCCTTCATGCCCTCCACCCTTCCCTATTTACAAAGACTTTATTTCCATTTTTTCCATTTCTCATCATTTTTCCTTTCCCAAGAAGAAAAGTTTTTAACATCTCAGTTAAAAGTAATTTTCTGGGATGTTTAAAAGTTTTTGTACTCTTTATTATATTAGGAAAGTGCTCTTCTATTTGTAATTTAGATCTTTTAAAAAATAAATAGATGTTATATTTTATCAAATGGTATTTCTGAATGGTAAGATAATAGAAATTTGTCTATCTGTTATTTTGGTTAACTTATTAAATTAATATTTTGAATGTTAAAGCAACATTGCATTCCTGGAATAAACTGAATTTAGCATTGATATATTACTGAATCCAGCTTATTAATATTTTATTTAACATTTTGCATTTGTTAACGAGAGTTCTGAACTACTTTTCTTTTAATAACTCAGGTTTTGGTATAAAGGCTATGCTGGCCTCATAATACAATTTGAAGAATGTTCCTTATTTTTCTATTTTCTGTAGAGTTCATGTGAGATTGTTAAGTTCTCCTCATCTCCCTGGGAGGATTCAACAGTGAATTTCCATTTCATGTACCATGTACTTTCAAGTTTATTTGCATAAAGTTATTCTAATTTTAATACACCTGAAGAATCTTCAGTAATGTCCTCTTTTCTTTTCAGATATTAGATGTTTGTTCCTTTTACCTTGTATCTTCCTTGATAAGTGTCACTGAGGGTTTGTCAGTTTTACAAGTCGTCTTCAAAAAACTATCTTTTGTCTTTATTGATATTCTCTATTTTATGTTTGCAAAATTTCCATGAACTTTTATTTTATGATTTTTTTTCTTCTGTTTTCACTGGATTCAATTTGCTGCTCATATGTAATTTATTGAGATACACCCTAAGATAACTGATTTATAGATTTTCTTCACATCTGCTATGTACATTTAAGATAATATCCTTCACCTGTTAGATTTAGCTATTGGTTCTTCATTTTAATTCAGTTTAAAATATTTTGTATTTTCTATTGTTCTTTGACCTATAAGTTTTTGACATATATTATCTAATTTCTAAATATATAAGGATTTTCTAGTTATCTTTTTCTTTATTGATTTCTAGCCTGATTCTACTTCCACTGTGGTCTCTCTAAAATAATGTATTTTCTGCTATTACAGTGCTATGTTATATAATGTTAGTTAAAATTTTAAAATTATTTTGTTCTAGCTTTATAATAGCTGATTATTTTTCTATGTTATAAAAGTTATAAAAATTTTATAATCTGTTATAAAAGACATGTTAAAATGTCTCATGATTTGTGGATTTATCATTTTTCCTCTGAATTCTGTCAATTTTTGCTTTAAATATTTTGAATCAATGTTATTAGGAGCATATGATTTTAAAATTGGCATATCTTCTTGAGCCATTGTATTTCCTCTCATATCCTTATTTATCTCTATTCATGTTTTTTCCTAACATCATTTGTCCATATGAACATGGCTACTTCACCTTTATTTTAGGGTAGTGTCTACATAGCGACCTTTCATCTTCAATTATTCTATATCTTTATATTTAAAGACTTTTGTAAAAAGTTTGTAGTTTTGTTTAATCCAGTCTGGCAAAATTTGTCTTAATTGTGCTACATAATGTTTAGTTTATGTAATTAGTTATGTATTGTAAGGTTAAACCTTTTATTATTTTCTATTCCCCCTTTTATACTTTTTATTTTTTTTGGTTTGAAGTTTGACAAAAATTACTATTACTCTTCTTATCATCATCATCCACTTTCCACACTCTAAAGGCTTCTACTAGTACCAACACATATATTCTTCTTTATGTGTTTTAATTTCATATCTATATAAAAGCCCTTCAGGAAATTATGATTAAATAATTCAATATTCATTTAGATTTCCTCACATATTTAGCCCCTGTTTTGCCTTGTTTTTTCTGTACTTCAGTCTTCTAGGTGTGATCATTCTTTTCTGCCTAAGGAGTACCTGTAGTTTTTCCTTTAGGATGTATCAGTTTTGCTTTTCTGAAAATGTCTTTATTGTGCTTTGGTTTCTGAGGTGTATTTTTAGTGGGCATGGAATTATGAGCAGGGAAATTTTTTTCCTTTAGCATTTGAAGATGTTCCATGGTGTTCTACTTCCATTGCCACCTGATGTCTTCAAAGACTCACCAGGAGAGATAGAAATACTTAGGCATAAAAAGAATTTAACCCAAAGGATGAATAACAATATTTGTACAAATTCATAGTTCTATGTTTCATAGGACTTAAAAATTTCAGATATTTGGTATAGAATAAAAATTTCAGATATTTAGCATAAAATATTTTTCTTATCTGCACATCTAGTGGAGATGATCAAAGGAATCAAGTACTTGATTTCCAACATAAAGCTCTTTGGTTTGTATAAGGACTAAGGGTCATACTAGGATTATTGAAATAAATTCCAAGAAGTGTTTGTCTGACTCTCAAAAAGAGAGGCGGAGCATAAAAGGTATATAAACCAAAAGAAATATGTAAAAGTATGTAAAATAAGGCAAAAAGCACATATACAAATATCTTGCTCAAAGTTGACTTTCACAGACCTGGAGTAGTTCATTCTAGAACAATCTCATCTAATACTATTTCATATCCTTTTCATTTATGAAGTCAATGCAAAGGATCCTGCCTTCCATTGGTTTTCTAGATAATTTATACTTTTGCTTTTACATGGTTGTTGTTTTCTGTTGCCAATAACCTAGTGCTGCAGACTGGATAAGTTTTGGTGAAAAGAGGTTTATTTTGGTTCGTATTCTTGTGATAGTTAATTTTGATTGTTGACTTGACTGGATTGAGAAATGTCTACAAAATTGGTAAAGCACACTTGTGGGTGTGTCTATGAGGGTATTTCCAGAGATGATTGCTATGTGGGACAGCAAACTGATGGAAGACACGAAGTGTCATGACCCAGGCTCTGAATGCAGCCATCACTATCCAGCAGGATGTGGGTTTGGATGGAGAAAAAGTGGAAGAAGGAGGAAGCCCATTAACACAGGGTCCTTTTTCACAGCTGAGGCAAACAGCTTTGCTCCACCACATCCTTTCATCATGATGTTCTGCCTAGCCACAAATGCATCCAGCCAACCATGAATTTAAACCTCTGGAACTCTGAGCCAAAATAAATTTTTCATTTTTTAAGTGTGTATGTCAGGTGTTTGTCACAGAAAGCTGACTAATGTAGTCTTGGAGGTCGGAAATCAATGGGCTGTAGCAAGTGATAGCTTTTTTGCTGGCAGTGTCCTGAGGCAGCACAGGGCATCACATGGTGAGAGTCAGGGAGTGTGTGTGTGTCTCCATGTCTCCTCTGGTCTCTCTTTAATCCACTAGTATTCAATCTAAGCTACTAGTATTCAAACATTAGGGGGCCACCCTAATCACTATGCAATCTACTGCCCTCCCAAAGGCCCCACCTCTAAACACTGTAATTGGATTCAAGCTTCCACCCTCTTAATACCTAAAAATGATGATTAAATTTCAACAAAGGGTCCACTAGGGGACACATTCCAACTATGTAGAACCACAGCAGCTGTGTCTCATTGAATGTTTTCATTTTTGGGAATCTGTTGTCAGAAAAATAACTAAATGTGACCATTTCCTATTGAGCATATTGGATCTGTAATTATGTATTTGACTTATGTCTTATGTTTTCATCAAAAAAGATTTTTGCTGCAATATTAACTTCATTTAGCATTAACATAATGCAAAATGAACTAAATGCTCGTACTTCTAAAATATTTTTCCCAAATTAGAATGCGCTATTATATAGAGGCATATTATATAATAGTGTATAATAAACACACTATGGTATAATAGCAGTTAAGAATAGGAGATTTAGATTAAGATACCTGTGCTCAGATAGTAGCTCTATTACTAGTTGCATGTCCTTGGAAAAACTACTTCAACTCACTAAGCCTCAGTTTCTTTACTTGTAACAGGATCTATAATTTCTAACTTACCATGCTGTTTTAAGAAATGAAATGGAAAATGAGTTAGTATCATATCTCATGTGGCAGTTTTTGTTATTATTATAGTTTTGATAAATTTCTCTAGTATAGTATTGCCTGTCAAGTTTATTAATCACATAACATATTGGCAGGTGATATTCTGGTAGGCGAATTGATTCTTATGAAATAAATAATTGAAAATAGCCTACTACTTTTCTTTTGGAGGTTACAAAGATATTTGATAAATGTGAGGCAACAATGTAGAGCAAATTCTGTATTCTGAATCTGGTAAGCACTCATTGAGTTTCTACACCAAGCTCAGCGAGGTTTGAAGCCCCATGGCAGGAGGAGTTTCAGGCACATGAATAGTTAGTGCCCAGTATCTCCATTTCCCTCTGAATGAGTGTCAGTCGCTCACTCCCTTGTTCCTGCTGCCGGTGTGGTATTGCAGCTTCAGTGTTGCTTACTTAGGCTACTGCAAGCCAACCCCCTTACCACTCGCTTCCCATTTCTTGTCTCTGCAATTTGTCCTTTATACCTTTGCCAGAAATATCTTTCTAAACCGAAACGTGCCATAATCAATTCCCTACACATTCACACATAGCCCATTGTCTGTGGAGAACAATTCAACCTTATTAAGACATTAGGGACTTCTATGACCTTACTTCTCCAGGTTGGGTTGTCTTTTCTTCCTTTCTTGCATCCTGTGCTCCTGCCATAGGGACTAATTGCAAATCTTCTTTAATGCCATGTCCTTTAACATCATTCTTTAGTTAAAAATGTCTTTCCAGTTGTTTCTTTCCTCTCAAAATTGTACTCATTCTTCCAGATACAAGATAGATTCATCTTGTCTACAAAGGCTCCCAGATCTAGAGGACAAGTTAAGATTGAGCTAAAGAGGAGTTGCAGTATTCCAAGATAGAGAGCCAAGGTATGGGAAGAAGTCTTGAAATGTCCCCTAGAATCTGGCAGGAAGTGGCCCTTCCTTTGTGTGGTCTCTCCCTCTTACTAGCCACTGAAGCAAATTGCACTTTAGAGGATGTCTCATGGTTCTTCCAGTAGCTGCTCCTCAGGGTTCTCCTATTTTAGAGTTTGTCTCTGTTTTGGTTCCTTGAACCCTTGTGGAGCCAGGTATTGCTTGCCCCCTCCCTACACTTTGTCCTCCATTTAGTTCAAGGCCTGCCTTCTGCTTTTTGTCTTTTTTCAGAACTGGCTCATGGTGGTATTTGTGTGCTAAAATACTCATGTGTTGATTCCCCAGCCCCCACATAGCAACCCCACTCCCCACACCCAATGTAACCCAGTCTGGTCCTTTCCACTGTCCTCCGTAACCAGTGGTCTGTCCTGTGCCTGGGAAGTTCAAGCAGCTAAATAGTCAGCATATGTGTTAATAAATCAAACCTCAATTTAAAAGAAGTGTCTCCAAAGAATGTAACCCTCTAAGAGACTGAGGACAGGAAAGAGAGTGGGAGAGGAGAGGGGGTGGAACAGTGGAATAGGACAGAATATGGTTAGAGATTACAAGAAAAGGTCAGGTAGAGTCTTCAAAGGAGAGAGGCAAAAGGGAAAACAAGATTGGAAGAGTAGCCAAGAAGCAAGGATGAAAGCAGAGATAGGTTGCAGAAAGGGAAAGACAGAAGAAAACACAGAGGCTCAGAAATAGTTTATATGGAGGAGGAAGGTGGGGTGAAGAAGAGCGAGAAATGTAGAGGTTTTAGCATTTGGAGAGGAACCCAGGCACTAAAAATGGCATAATAATTGTTGAATGGAAAGAAAATGAATATACAGTAAATCCTTATTTATAGATTCTATATTTGAGAACTCACTTGTTGGCTAAAATTTGTTATCCCCAAAGCAGCACTTTGAGGCTTTCACAGTCATTTGTGGACAAGCATAGAACAGTGAAAAATTTGAGTTGCAAAACGTGTTCACAGCTGAAGTCAAACAAAGCGATGCTCAGCTTTCTTGTTTCAGCTTTTGTCCTGTGAGCAGTGTCCTTTTCACGGTAGAGTTAATGTATTGTTTTTGAATTTTTTGTGCTTTTCTGCTGGTGATTCCACCATGTGAAATGGCTTCCACGCGTGGTGCTGACGTTCTAGTTGGTGTTCCTGAGCACAAGAAGAACGTGTCTTATAGAAGACATATATGTGTTCGATAAGCTTTTCTTTAGGCCTGAGCTAAAGAGCTGTTGCCAGTGTGTTCAGTTAATGAATTAATAATACATATTAAATAAGGTATCTTTCAACAGAAGCCTACACCAAGTAGGGTTCGGTAAGGATTGGTTGATAAAAATGGGACCAGAGGCTCATTGGGACAGAATCCCAACCTTGTGTTTCTTCTAGGAGCAGTTGTCCAGTATTTTCTAAGTCTGTTGTTAGCAACTTTATAGAGCATAATAACTACCACAGGCTCCTAGGGCAGAGAAGCTCATTTCTACATCCTGCCAGATCTGACTTCCAATAGTTTGTTTTGTTAAACAAATTTCTATCTATGTTCACACTTTTTTCTTCTATTATCTTTATCCAGTTTTAGGATTAGCACAATGTTGAGTTCCTAAAATGAGGGGAGAAGTGTTCCTTCTTTTTTTCTGCTTTAATTGTTTGATATAATTTATCAGTTAAAATGTTTATGAGCCTGCTGTTGTCATATAGGTAAGTTTTCAAGCTAGGAATATACTTTCTTTAATAGGTGCTATTCAAATTTTTTATTTCCTCCAGAGTTAGTTTCGTTAATTTGTTTTCCAAGTTACTTCTTAGAAGTTGTCAAATTTATTTCAAAAAAGATTTTTGTAATATGCTTTCTATATCCTTTTAAATTCTGTAAAATCTGTGGTAATGTCTCCTAGATCTTGATATTGTAATTTAAAAAATGTATAACTGATATTGTGTAACAGGAAGAAAAGGTCTAAAAGAGCAGGGGAATTGGGAGGGGTAGGGTAAGGGAATAAAGGGAAAGGAAAAAATATGAGAAAAGGATAAAAATGGAAACAAGGTCTTTGCAAATAGGGAAGAGTGGAGGGGGTGAAGGGAGGGCAGGGGAAGGGGAAGAAAAAATAAGAACCAAGAGATTCATGTAATGGTACAAGATCCCAATGATGAATGTAACTGTATTTTATACCTAAAACGTACCAATAAAGTTAATGGGGGAAAAATAACTACTACAAATAACAAGAATAAACTGCATAAACATTTTATTTAAGCCAAAAGGAGTCAGTGCTTATGCATGTTTACATACCTCATAGTATTAGAGTCACCCCAAGGAAAATTGAACTTTTAAAAATTTGACGTTGAAGACATTGTTCTCTTTTGTTTAGAACAAGATTCTAAGCAAAATTCTTCTTTGTTCAGAATTTTGTCAGTTTATTTGAGCAGAAATTTACTAGTGAATATGTTGCATTAATTAGAAATAGTTAAGTTAGATATAGTTTGAGAGGCTCCCAATCTACCATGGAAGACAGGAGATGGGGGGAGTCAGTGTCATTGACTTAATTGTATTCTGGAGCAAATATCAAGCTGACAGAGTTAGGGGAGGTCCTGCCTACTTCTGAGCATTAAGGAACCCAGCCTGGCACACAAAGTAAGTGTAGACTTTTCACAGAACAAATATCCACAGATTGCCAGTGAAGGCTGGAGCGCCAGGAATTTGCAGATAGTTGGTTCCTAGAGGCCAGCGTGACTCAAGTTTATACTTCTTTAGAGTAGTACTCCATTGGGTATACATGCCACATTTCCTTTATTATTCATCTGTTGATGTACATATATAGAGCATTTCTAAGATTTAGCTATTGTGAATTGTGCCGCTACAAACATAGGTATGCATGTATCATTGTAATATGATGTTTTTACCTCTTTTGGGAAGTACTAGAAAGGAAATAACTGGGGCAAATGGAATTTCTAAGTTTTAATTCTTTGAGGAATGTCCATACTGATTGTACTAATTTACATTCCCACCAACAATGTGGAAGGATTCCTTTTTTCCCTGCAGGCTCACCAGCATTTATTATTTGATTTCCTGGGGCTGCAGATTTAGCTCAGTGGTTCCACTGCCTGCCTTGCAAGTGCAAGGTCCTGAGTTTGATCGCTGGTACCAAAAAAAAAAAAATACTTCCTCTTACTTCCAAGAAATCAAATAAATTTCTTTTTTTTTTGGTACCAGGGATCATACTCCGGATCTTGCGCTTGTGAGGCAGGTGGTAGAACCACTGAGCTAAATCCCCGCCCTCTATTACTTGATTTTTTTTTTTTTTTACACAGAAGTTTACCAGCTTTTATTATATTAAATAACCAAAGCACCTTTTATTCCCAAAATTGGTAAAGAATAAATAATATAATTTACAATATAGTACAAAAAATAATCATGAAGGACAGGCATTCTGCTTTTACATACACTGAATATGTGTATTTATAATCTATAAAACAAATTCACATCTCAAACAAGCCAGAAACCTTAGATGATATGGTTTAACGATTATTACAGCAAACAGCACAAGTTCTGTGGCCCACACCACAGGCTATAACCAGGAATCCCATCTGACAGTGCAGAGGTGGGTTGGTGTAGTGCTCAAAAGACTAGAGTGACTTCACAGGACCAATGAGTTACTGGGAGACTGGGAAAGTTCTGACAGCTCAGAAAGGTGTACTGTGGGGTTTTTCTTAAAATTTTTTTTTCCCTTAAGAGAAAGTGCTGTATTTCCTCATAAATACATCCAACAGACCCCAGAGTTTTCCCCCTCCTCACTTGTTTCCAGCTCCTGTAGAATAAATCTCGACTCAATGGCATAGTCTAAAGATGCTAATAAGTTGAATGGACCTCCTCTAGCAGTAAGGCCACCACATAGAATGAAAAAGAACAGGAGTCCAAGACTAAGATCCTGGAGATGTGGAAAACCAGGCTTGACAGACTGGTAAAAAGTCCCCAAAGATGCCCACTCCCTGACCAGTACTCTATCCTACAGAATACGGAAAAATAAACTTCAAGGTGGCTCTGGGTCTTTTTGAGGATGGAATGCTCATTACTCTATATTTGTAATAAAGAATCAAGGCCAAACACCAGCTTCTTTTGACACCAGAGATACTAGGTCTCAATCTTTAGAAAAGATGAATCAGCAAAAAGATTCCAGAGACATTACGAGAGATTAGAGAAAGATTTTTTTCTAAGAAACTGATCTTGTCTCAAATACATGTGCTCACATGCACAAAGGATGTCATAGAGTCACACTGGACTGTACAACTCTGCTGGAATGGCAGAAGCAGTTAAAAGAAGCCGTGAAGCTTCTCTAACTAGGTCTTTTGAAAATTCCACCCTTTAACAGTTGCCTCTTTTATATATAAATATTCACTTAGGCAAGGAGAAAAAGACATCTACTATTTTCTCTGCTATGAATGACAGTTTTTCCCCCTAAACATAGCAAGCAAGTGAGAATACCTGTCTGGCTACTAGAGAAACTGCAAAAATCTGAAGTCCATCAGACTGACTGTAGGAAAGATGATGAGTTTAATTTACCTCCTAGCCTGCCTGCCACTGGGTGACAATGGCTATAGCTGGCAGCTCCCAAGCTCAGTCTTTGCCAGGGTGGGTGGTGCTGCTACATAAAGAGCCTATGACACTGTTCCTAATATCCAGAGTTTTGCTCTTTTTAGAGTTCATAGGATAATGAGTGCCTGATGGGAAACAGTTTGGAACTGAGACTGCCTAGCACAATGCATGTGGCAACTGGGCAAATGCCAGAATCTCTGGCTCCAGACTGTGAGCGTGTAAGGAAGCTAGCAGAGGCCCAAGCTCAGCCTGGTATCCTTACATACTGCAGACCAGAGAGATGTGAAAATCTTCAGCTCAATGCAGTGCTACCTTCAGGAAGCTGACATTAGGCACAAAACACAAGATAACCTAGTTCAAACATGGCTGTCTACCTCCTAATAAGGTGGTGTCATGTTCCTGTTTTCGTCTCTTTGAGATTAGAGACTACAGAGTGTCAGGGAGCTGTAGCATAGTTTCAAGAGCTGGAGGAGGAGGGCATGGTGGTGTACACCAGTAATCCTAGCACTCTGGGAGGCTGAGACAAGAGGATCATGAGTTCAATCCTATCTTGGGTAACTTAGTGATACCCTGTCTATGAAATGAAATGGGTGGGGGAGTATCTCAGAGTGAAGGCCCTATGTTCAACCCCTAGTGCTGCAAAAAGAGGGGAAAAAGATCTGGAGGAGGCAAGCACCAGGAGGTATGTGGCAAAACAGGGAAGCTGCTGTCTAGAGCTGTTTTTTTTTTTTTTTTTGGGGGGGTACTGGGGATTGAACTCAGGACCTTGTGCTGTCAGGGCAGGCACTGCACCACTGAGCTAAATCCCCAGGACTAGAGCTGCTGTTCTATTTCCTCCACTGATGCCTGTAGTCTAGAGTGGGGGCAGTGAGATGACAGAATGGAGGGCCTACACAAGTTACCTTTCCTCCTCCTTGTACAGTGGCTCTCTTCACTACCGATGGAGACAGAAGACAGCTGGGGGTGGGATCTGGCTTTAAGGGGAGCCATGAAAGTGAGGGAAGGGAGAGTAGAGGAGGGGAGCGGAGGGATTGGCACATTCAGGTGGGTCAGAAATGACAATCTTGACTGCTGTGGATAGAGGGTGAACAAGTGAGAGGGCAACATGGGGACCATCTGCCCACAGCACTACCACAAGAGATACAACTGGTGATTTGTACACTTAGACCTCCTGAGGTTGAGAAGAAAAAGGAGCTCATGTTGGCCCCTTCTAGGGCAAGACTGGGTGCTGGACCACCTGCAGTTGTAATAACTGGCCACCATGGAGTTCCACGTGGGAGTAACCAGAAGGCCATAGGTTGGTGAACTCTGACTGCATTTGAACATCTAAATCCTTGCTAAGCTCCTTGAGCCATAGAGTCAAAGGCATGTGTGAGGGACTAATTGCATATGTGAGGCATACACTATGCTAACAACAGCAAAAGGAGGAAGCCTCTAAAAAGACAAAGCCTCCCCTACAGATGCAGATGTCTTAGATGCCAAACAGTAACACATGAAAGGCTAAAGAAGGTACGAGGAAATCTTGCCTGTAATGTTAGTGCTTTGGGGTGAGCCCAGTAGGGAGAAAAACAGATCACTTAGGATGAACCTGCATAGGGACACAGGAAAGAAACCAGGTAGAGGATTCTGCTCTTTTGTGTCTGTCTCCTAATTCTTGAAAACAAGAAAAACTTTTTCAATCAGCTTAGTAGGATCCTAAAAAACATCCACACAACCTGCATTAAGACATGATTCCCTTTCCCGTTCCTGTTATGTCAGTCAGAACAAAACTTCTGGTGGGAAAAGCACTAGGAAAGGAGTATTCTGGGGAGATGGCACTGATTATACTGCCCTAGGACCCTTCTCTGGCCCATGATCAGGGCACCCTTCGAAGTGTTTGGACTCTCAGGATGTGGATACCACCACACAGAAGCCCAGGCTACACCCACTGTCCCCCTCAGCATCATAACAGAGTGACCAAAAAGGGCAAAAGGATGTCAGAAAGAAAGCAACAGCCCAGAATCTCCCTTAGATTACAGCTCCCAGGATGCAACAACTAAGGGCACACCCTTCTTGAAAGGCATCCTGCTGAGGTAATCCACGCCACAGGAGAGGCAGCGTAGGATAGCCAAACAGACCCCAGGACGGGTCCCAGGAGCAGAGAGAATGGGGCAGTTCCTCACATTGGCCCTTCTCAGAGGTCATACTTGCTCATTATGGTCCCTGCTTGCTGAGATGGGGCTCTGGGAAAGCTGGACAGCTGCTCTTGCATTCTGCACACCCTGGGGTCCAGAGATAGTTTTTTGAGGATTCTGGGCTTGCCTTCTTCCTCTAAGTTGAAGAGGATTTTATCTGCCACAGGTAAGGATTTCTCGATGATAATCATTCTTTCTGGAGTAAGGTGGAATCACAGTGCTGTGTTAATTTGTGTCTCTCTACTGGCCAGACATGTGGAACATTTTTTCCCCCATGTATTTATTGGCCATTTGTATTTCTTCTTCTGAAAAGTATCTATTCATTTCAATTGCCCAGTTTTTGATTGGGTCTTTTAGTTTTTTTGTCAAGAGTATATTCTAGGGAAGTAACTACAAAGTACTTAGGTAAAGTAATTATTTATGAAGATATTCACAGCACATTTTTCATAATATAAAAATTGGGAATCAAAGTAATTGTCTAAAAATATATTTGAGAGATATTTAATGTTATAAAAAACTTCCTATGATAAGATGTCATATGAAAAAAAATCACAGGGTAGTGTAATCACAGTTTGCATAAATGGACCAGAAGAGAATATATAAGCAGGAATTATCTTTTGTAAATAGAACCACAGTTGTTTCTTTTCCTTCTCTATTCTTTTGTTGTTGCTGTATTTTTCAAATTGTCAAAATTGCCATATATTTTATAACCAGAAAAAGTTAAGTCTTATTTGGTCCCATTTTAACTAGAATTTACCTAAAGAAAGTCTTGACCTATTTTTTATTTTTTGGTGCCAGGGATAGAACTCAGGACCTTCCGCTTTCCAGGCAGGTGGTGGAACCACTGAGCTAAATCCCCGGCCCTCTTGATCTTATTTTTTAAAATTTCTATATCAAAAATATCCCATCACTCATTTGGCTGAAAGTTAAAATGGAACCTCCGTTATTTTGCATTTCTCTAATCACAACTCTCATTTCTTTCCATGATGTTATTTCAGCTTAAACTGTACTCAGCTCTTTACAATTTTGGCCTCTCTTTCCTTTTCTTTTTTGTCTTTTTTCCTCCTCTTTTTAAAAAATGTAAATTATGTCTGTTTTTCTTTGGCAGCCTTAGTGTTTCCTCCTTTTCTCATCTGCAGATACAGTATGTACTATTTAGTTGTTCAGATAGTCACCCATTCCCCTTATTTCTTTTAAAAATTTTATAAGGGAGAGGAAGCATTCATGAAATAGTCTCTTCTAAATGTCAGAGTCTTGGTAGTATATTTGCATTTATTTTTAAGTGTTTGTTCCCTTTGGAATTTTACAACTATTTTTCCATTATGTAAGGAACATGTGTGTATGTGTGTGTTCATAGGTGTGCGTGTGTGTATATGAACACACACATAAGTTCATATTTGGTGCATATGTAAGTATGTGTGAATACATGTTCTGGCTCTGCAGGTCAGGAATCATGCCATTTCTTACATACTCTGCAGAAACAGATACTCAGTAGTACTGAGGGCTGCTTTGCCTGTCTCTGATTATCTCCTTTTTAGAGCTGGCCATCAGGGCCTCAGGCTCTAGGCATAGGAGAGGAATACTCTAATCTGCTGTGGTACCCGCAGGCTGGCATCATACTTTAAAAGGTTTGATGAAGATAAAGCAAGTTGAGTTGGTTGTTTGGCCTCTCCAGCTGCTACCTGGATATCATAGAGACAGGCAGAATGACTTTTAATCTCTCTAAAAGCCCTCCATTTAGCAAAAAAGGATACATGTATGAGATAAGATGGTAGAACTCCAGTTATATACAGTACATGTGAATTTGGACTGGATTGAAATGGCAGCTTGAGGAAGGAGCTAAAGATCAAACCAAGAGATTCTTTGGGTTTCAAATAAAGGGCAAGATTTATAAGATGAACATTTGAAAGTTCACATTGGAATTCAAAGTAGGTATTTGTAATTGAAGCAGTATGCTTATTTTATTTTCATAAATCTAAGATCTGGCTTTGAAGTTGGCTCCAGGGTATATCCATCAGCACTGAGCCTTGAAAATTTGTCTGTTAAATCAAATGTATGATGAAAAGCACAAGACAAATATGACACAGCCTTGTAAAGTGAAAACACCTGTGGCTGTGCTGTCGAGTGAGTGTTCAGCTCAATGTTGCACGATGTAGAAAAATGTACATTGATATGCTTTCTGTGACGGAGGGCTCTGCCTTCTCCAGCCAGAGGACAGAGCTGTAGAGAAAAAGACAACCAGTAAGATGAATGCTTCCTCTAGATGTAATTTTCCTAAACCCAAAGTCACATGGATGAAAAATGGGCTTTATTAAATTTGCTTGGCTGGAAACAAGCATGCAAATTGTAGAAGGTTCTTAAAGGTGCCAAAATGAGAGCAAGAGTCCCAATGATACAGTTATGAATAATGCTAATGCTCTATAGTGGCTCTTGCAACTATTAATGATTGGCCTCTGGAAATATTGTGACAAGGTTGGTCTTTTATCCACCCTAGAAGTTTGTTCTGGCTGCTTCAATCTCTCCTTTCTAAGCCACCTTATAGAGAGTGCTTCTTCTCCTTCTTTCCTTCCAGTTACCAACAGCCCCTTCCCAAAGAATGCTAAATCAAGCATGCTCTTGTGCAAATGTAAGATTCGTATTAATTCCATTAAGGTCTTTGAATTTGGTGTACATTTTTTATTTGTGACAAAAACATGTCTTCTGCAAGCAAGCAGGTAAAGCATTTTATACTGTACTTTTGTGTAGGAAGAGCAGGTTTGGTGGAGCACTTCTGTTTGCAACCTGGTCTTCAAATACTACGTGGCATTAAGAAAATAAACAATAAACAGGAATTCCTTAGGTATTGTGAGTTTAGCATCTTTCTTGTTTAAAAGCATCCTCCCTCAGCTTCTTATGATGATGAATTTTAATTTTCAAATAAGGGTGACTTCATCGAATTTAATGTCAAATAAAATTGAAAAAGAAGATGCAAACTGTTGGAAAAGATGGTGGAAACAATTACAGCCCAGGCTTGGAGCTTATTGAAGGTGATTAACTGTCCAGCAGATTCAGACTGTGGTTAGATCATTTTTCTTTGGCTCTCTGCTTCAGTGTGGAGGAGGCTTCTTTGTAACTTGATCTTTTTCATAGAGAGAATGAAACTGCCTGAAGAACAGAACAGAGCATTGGCTAGGGATGAAATAGTCTCAGGGGCTGCCTCAAATAGATGAGCAGAATTGTTTTTTAAAAAACATCTTTTGCATGTCATGCTAAGAATATATGCCTCAAAACACCTAAAAAACCCTGAAAGAACTACAGAAGTAGGAGTGATCATACAAAAGCAATATGTAAGATCACAGAAGTGAAAAAATGCATAAAATTAGACATACTGATTCTTTCTTAAGTTGCAAGGGAGCATTTGATAATATAATCAAAACAGAAATAAGAAAGTTATCAGAAAATTTAATAGTCCTTGGGGGACTGCAGATGGCTATAGAAAATTATTTAGTAACATTGAAATGTCAGATGGAATGTTCTTATTCCTTTGACCTCTCATTTGTTTAAGAGTTACCTTTAGAAAGTCTTACATGACTTGAATTTAGTCCTCTGAACTCTAGTTTATTGTACATATTGTAGATGTCTCCTTCAGTAGCTCATTATGTAGCTTGGCACTCTTGACTAGGCTTTAAGCATACTAAGGTCAAGAAACATGTCTTTTGTGTCTTTGCAGTTTCCTCTCTAGTTTCAGTATAATCATTGTGTTTGCAGATGGTGTTTAGCAAAAGATTCCTGGCTCACAGGATACTTCAGTTAAAAAGAAAAGTTAATAGAAAGATCCCTAACTATGCTGATATTATTAATATTTATATGTTTTGTTTTGAAAAACCTGTGTAAGCCTAGATAAAGCAAAAGCAAGAGGAATAAGTTATAGATATAATGGTGAAAATGTACAAGGCATTTCACTGTTTTTGACAGGAATAATAAAGATGATGAGAGCAATAATGATACCATCTTCTTGCATTTCTATAGATTCTTCATTCTGTGGAAAGCATTTTCATATCACCAAGAAGATGGTAGCAGGTAAAGGAAGGAATAGAAATAAATGCAAAGAAATATAGATATAAAAAGGCAAATGTTCCAAAGAAGATAATAGTCAAGAACAAAGAAATGGAAGGAGAATTTACTAATAATTTGGAACAATTATTAGCTAAGTAGCACATTGGGCAGAGTATCAAATAAATATTTACAGTGTTGGTGTTCTTTTAGCTGCCTATAGATCATGGCATGTTTTGACTTGTCTTCTCTCAGGTAAGTAAGAGAGAGAATGTACTGGATTCTCTAACTCTGTCTCTTCCACTTTCATTCACTAGGGCTGATATTGGTATCGGTATGTCTTTATTCCAGACATTTCATTTCAGATGGTCAAAAAAGAAACAAAAGTGTAGGTGATAATCAACTTGAGCAGCATTTGAATAATTTCACAAAAGCTCAGGGAGGCAGAGAGCTCCACTGTATTTTGTTCTTGTAAAGTTCTGAAAACATCCTGACCAGAGGATGCAGGTCTAAAATTATTGCTTAAATTAATTTATTCGGAAAAAGTTTTAAAAAAGAACATTCCAATTGTATTATAGGATTGATATTAAACCTGGAATTGAACAAAAATGCAGACAAAAACATTCTTCCTGACCTGTGTCAGAGTGCACAAAAGGTCCTACTAACTACTTTTTTACTGCTTAGGCGGGATGAAATGCATATTCAAACTGACCCTTGACTGGTGACCTCCACCTAGCAGCATTTCTGCGAGTGAAAAGCTTCTCTTACTTTTGGATCTGTTTTGTTCAGAAATTACATTCCCTTTAGTTGGAGAGCAGATGACCCACTCTGAAAAGTCAGGATTAGTAAATTTTTGAAAGCAGGTCAGAAAAAAGATATGAGGGATGGTTAAGATAAAACTAATCAAATCCTTGGAAGGTTTCTGCCTTCTCCAAATAAGAAGAGAGATTCTCTGGAATTAAATTGTGTTTCTGTTGAGAACAATATCGTAGAGGCAGAGTTTTAATTTAACTGCCTTTTGAAAGCATGGATCAAGTATTTTCAGGATTCAGAGATCAATAACCTTTGTTTTGCTGTTAAGTCTACTTTCCACACTGAGTTTTGAAGCAGTGTAGAGAGCTCTCTCCTTTGCAAATTTAAGACCTGCATTCAGCCCTAGCTCTGGAATTCTAGAAGTGGCTGTAGTGACTGGATGAATTATTTAATCTCGTTCAGCCTCAGTTGTTTCAACTGTGAGAGGGGATAATGATTTCAGCCTTGCTTTATAGTAATAGCAATAATTTCCATTTCTAAATGTTTACCGTATGTCAAGTACTTGCTGTTCTTTTGGCATATATTATCTTTAAGTCTCACCCATTCTGCAGTGGAAGGAATGATTATCATTCATATTTTACAGTTGAGAAGGCTGATGCTCAGGTCACTTCAGTAAGTTGCTGAATCACAGAGCTAACAAGTGACAAAGCCGGGATATGTCCATGAAGTCCCTGCTGAGTCCTCCATGGAATTTTGAGGGTCATTTAAAAGGACATGTGAGGAAGTATTTTGAAAATGACAAGCTTCACTGTAAATGCCTGTATTATCCTGATGGATATAAATTAGCATATACTTACAGAATTCTTATGAGCTCAGTGATACCTTGGTTCATGAACTTGGTTCTTTCCATGGTTGGAAACTGAGTTGGATGAAAACAGAATCAAATTCAATGGTTAGGTTCAATGTTGACCATATGGGGAAATTTGATTTGGTTCTTATATAGTTCAGTTTGGAACCAGAATCCTGGGGAGAATTGACTTCATCTCAGTACTAAGTACTGAGTAGATTTTATTTAGCTATTTTCCCTAATGTAGTATTGCGTAAGGTATATTAATAAATATTAAATATTTCTAAGTTGGAAACTCTTCCATCCTTGGGGTCAGGTATTAGTTTCTTTTAGATCATATTATTGGAGAGAAAAACAAGGAAGCAAATTTACTAATCAAAAGTAAATGAATGTTTCAAGACAAAAAATGATTTCATGCAATGCAACCCCCCAAATCAGCCAATAACACTTTAAAATCATGAAAGTTGTTAGGAAAACTTCAAGGGAGATGAGATAAACATAGTACAGGATTAGCATATCTCTGCTAAAAATCCATGCATTCACAAATCTTTGGGACCAGCAACAGTTTAACTTCCTCTATCCAGTTCTTTGTTGTTTATTTTTAGTCTATAATGATCAAAAGGGTTGGTAAAACTTACTTGAAGAATTTATCCTTGGTCAGAGATAGAAGACTTGTGTTGGAAAGATGGCTGGGAATGTACCCAATTCTCCTAAAATAAGCATCAAGTTTTGGAAAGCATTTTCTCTTGTGTAAAGTATCCTATTCCTGAAGAGAGAATCAGAATAAGAGCCCCCCATTCCCAAGGGGGAAGCTAAGGTGAATCAGTCCATCAAGAAGACAAGAATTAGCCTTAATGACAGGTTAACATTCAAGACAGATTTTTCCTTTGGTCTTTTGGAAGAATTGCTAATGTCACAATAAAAGTTCATAAAATCTTCTGGAAGAGTTGACTGAGCCCACAGATGAGCTGACCCTGTGTCTTCTATTTCCTTATATACAAGGATTAGATAGTATAATACATGGGCACAAACCAGTCCTTGAAATTTTAATCCTAGATCATTTTCCTTAATATAATTTTCTAGTTGCTCTTTAAATTTCAGTGTGAACTGTTTCTTCAACTGACCCATATAGATATCTTGGGAATGTAGAAAAAATGGCTTCAAATTAGAAAAGATGCTTGCTGGAGACTGTTTATCCAGGCTTCACCAAGCATCTGTGTTGGGTGAAATATAGCCTTTGGGTAACATTTGGGTAAGAACTTCTTGATGGAACGCAATTGAATATTGCAAAGTGGGAGGAGATGACACCATTGAATACCTGACTGGTGGCTTGTCTTTGGTCAGCTTGGTGGGATGAATGTGGGTCTGCTCATTCATATACATTTTCTACATGTGAGATTGGAAAATGTAGTCCTTGTCTAGTTCTCCTGTCAAGGATTTGGTTACCTTTGGGTTTCTGCTGGGCTAAGACAGGGGCCCATTTGGGTGGAAAGGATACATGGCCAGGCTAGAACTGGAACAGACAGTGTAAAGTAAACAAAGCTAATTATGGAAGTGATATTTGCAAGAAGAAAAGCTAGATGCTAGCCTTGCTTTTGCATTGGTCCATATTCTTTCTTAAGTATAAAAAGAAGGCAGCCTTACATTGTCCCTGAAGGCTCCTGCCCATAGCTAGCAAGAACCGTGTCCAGACTTAGAAGCCAAAATGTTGGCCATCCCTATGGCTTAGCACCATTTACCTAAATTCCTGAGCCTGGTGTGAGAGTATTTTTGTCATAATGCCTTTTAACAAAACCTTGGGCATATTGAGAGGCAGAATCAATGTCCTAAGTAAGCTCTGTGGACTCAACTTGGACTCTGCTTTACTTCTTCCCAGTGTTTTCTAGTGCAGCAATTGTGAAGCTTTTAGAGCTTTCAGTGATAACAAATAGCCCACCGCAGAACATATGCCATAGATTTCCCACCATTACTCTAGTGGAATGAGCTCTGCTCGGGTGTCTACTGACTACTATTTACCAGCTGATTTTAGACAAGTTACTTTATGTGTGTGGGCTTCATCCTCCTTCTCCGAGAGAGGGCATCTTTAAGCAGGGTATCAGCACAAGCAATCTACAATTCTTTATGGTCTACTCTTGCCTGGGGAATAAAAATACGGGTTCATGTCTGTGCCCTCTTTGCTCCCTCCAACTTCCCTGTTCTGGGGCTTTTCCTCCAGATTGTTCCAGGTCCCTCCTCTGCTCTCCAGATTTTTCTGTAGAACAAGATTAAGTCTGAATGAATCATTGTTTATTGTAAGATAAACAACAGCTGATAAAGTCAGGGGATGACCTATTTCTGAAGCACACAACCAAGGAGAAGATTATGACTTTCTTTCTTTAGACTTAACCAGTTTTTCTTCTTGTAACATATTTTATGAAACTAATCACCCTGGCAATATGTTGCTGAAGTTTTCTTGGCTATAGAGCAAGGTCCCCAACACACTAGCACATCAGCTTTACAGAGCCCAGACAATGAGAAAACAGTATGGGGTGAGAGCAAGCCCTTGCAAAGAGTTTTGGAGTCAGACTCTAATAGAAAGGTAGGAAGAGGATAAGGATAACTAATTTCTGGAAGATTTACAAATGAGTGATATATAAGAAAAATACCTGAACTCCCTAAGAATCAAAGAAATGCAATAAAAAATAACAATGTTATCATTTACATCCTATCATTTTGGCATCTGGCATGCCTGTGAGTTTGAGGATATATGCATGCTCATGTTGCTGGCTGCCTGGTACAATCTTCTGCCTTGAAGTTGGGTGCTAAGTACAGAAATGTAAAATGTATACTCTCTTTGCCCAACAATTTTCAGCCTGGGATTTATCCTAAGGAGGTAACTACTCAATGCAAAAAATACACTAGTACCGTATGTTTGTAAAAGTATATCCACGGGGGAAAATTGGAACCATATCAGCATTTATCTACAGGAGACTGGCATAGTAAATTACGGTAAATACCTACCTTGAAGTCTTGTGTAGTTAATGAAAATGACACTGTAGCACTTCATATATTGACATAGAAAAAATTAATTGTTGATACAAGACAGGTTGTTAAACAGAATGATTATATTCATACGAAGTTATGTTAATAGAAACGTGAGAGGTTGTTCATTCAAATCTTAACAGGAAGGCTGAGGCTACTTTTGCTTCTTTTTCAATTTAGCTCCCCACTGTGCCCCACTCTACATCCTTAGGAAGAATGTATTTAAACTTTCTTACTCTTGGGCAAGATGAGGATAATAATACCACCCTCTTAGAGGTTACTGTGAGAATCAAGCAATAAAACACATGTCAAACACCTGGGATGGAGAAAAGAAGTATGTTGATTTGTTTTTATTCAGAGTTTCCATTTCCCTTTCATTATATGAGTCCAGACAGCTGTGTTCCTATGCCCACGATTTATAGAGAACAAGCTAAGTGGGCTTTGAATAGCTTCCATTTATTTTAATGCAGGAAGAGCCCTAGTTCCAAATATGTGGAACAGTATTTTCCTAAGGCTGCAGTCTGTCAGAAAATGGCCATATTGAGTCATTGTTTTCTGAAGCCAAGAGAGGAGGTTGAGTGACTGGTACTGATGGGCAGCCTAAAATAATATCTAATTCTTGTCATCCTTAGGCAGTTTAAGACCATGAAATTTTGGATAGATGTACAGTTTCCCTCTTGGTTTGGAGAAACAAAGCCTTGATTGTTTACCCTCTTAAACAACAGAGTTTTGTCCTATGCTCAGCACCATGCAAACCAAACAGAAGACTTCCTGAAGGGCCATCCCATTTATTATGCGGCACGAGTCCAAGAAGTAAGTAGATCCACGAAGCTCCAGCCACCTGCAGAAGGCTCACATCATGGGTGCGGGGAGATGACCAAGATTCACAGGAGCACAACAGTCGGTCAGGTTTGGGTTCCAGTTCTCTGATATTGTGCTAAAGTTGGTGGATTCAGGCACTTTGAAACTCCCTGTTTGCTTGGTGCCCACTTTGTTGTACAAAACAAACAAAATAACCTCATTTTTGCTTTCCATGCATGAAGCCAAGAAATAAAAATGGCAATATTTTGAATATCTTTTACTTTGGGAATTTCTGATCCATGGACAATTATTTCAAATATTCTTGCATAATCATTTCAGAGCTGTGGTCACATGGAATAGGAGATAATTGTAGCTCAACAGTTTTCATTAATGGTTAAATTATCATTAGAGGCATACAATTAACTTGCCTCTCTTCTGTATTCCTCTTCTCATTTCTCTTACCTACACTAAAACAGCTCGTAGGTTGTTACCCTACAGCTACTCCCATACGTAATTTTCATTAGCAGGAGGTCAAGAGCAAGTTGAATATATGAAGGTGGGATTGGCTCTGATTCTTAATAATTATAACTAGTAAGTACTAAGAACTTGTCATCCTGTAGGGTTTGTGCTAAGTGCTCTATCACTGTTTTGATGTTTCGTGAGTAGTCCATGGAAGACCAGTTTTACAAGGAAAGTTGGGGAGTTGGCAATGAAAATGCAGATTCTAGACTTATAGATCAGCATCTTGCAGTGGGAACCACGGATCTAGCATTTTAACAAACACCTTGGATGAACCTATGCCCATAAAATTCAAGGGCCACTGTATTATCTTATAGTGTACATGTGACTCAACGATAATCCACTTTTCTTTCCACTCTTCAGATTTATGTGCTTAAATTCTTATGGCAGATACATAAATATCCTATGAATTATGAGACATGGAGTACCTATATCTCTTTGAGATACTGATAATTACAAATGTGTCTCCATAGTCCAATTGCAGTCTGTGCAATATTTACTGCTTTTGAGGGAGGGTTAAATAAAGAAATAATATCTTGCTTGGTGTGGGCCTACATTCTGGATGCAGAGAGGGAAGACTCAGGGACCATAGGGTGCTGGTACAGGTTGTGAACCCACGACTGGCAGCCCTTGACATTCTCCTTGGTACAGAGATGTGCATACAGGGCAGAACTACTGCAGAGAGAAGATGGCTGATGCAGTGGTGTGATTCCCGGGCCCAGAAAATCCCTGCCTGTCTTCTGCATGTCTCCGTTGTTATGCTTCAGGGGGCCTGAAATATCCACTGGCGATTCTTTCTTTGGTTCTCTGCTTTATTTCTAGAAAGCCTCTATTAAAATAAAATGCCACTTGGAAGGTAGCAGGAACATTTAATTATATTCTCATAGACTGGCTTAATCTGTTGCTCTGGGAATGACATACCAAAGGACTCATTTGAGAATAGGAAAGGATGGGCTCCCAGTGGTCTTTGTGGGGCCCTTTGGAGGAAGAAGCTAGGGAGCATAGGAGGACTGTCTAGGGGACTAGAGCGAATGAGAGAGAGGCTAAAGATAAATTGGACTCATTTCTCAACTCTGAGGGTAACTCTATTAGTCAGCTTTGTGTCATTGTAACAGAGTGCTGACAACAGGCTACTTAGGAAGTAAGGAAAGGTTATTTTGGTTCATTGTTTTGAAGGTTCAAGCCCAAGATTGGACAATGCCATTGGTTTGGGCTTCTGATGACGGCACATCATGATGAGAGTGTGGCAGAATGCACTGCTTCCATCACTGGCCAGCAAGTGAAGAGAGAGGATGGACCAGAGTCCCATAATCCCCTCAGGGACCTCCCACCCAGCTCTACCTCTTAAAAGTTCACAGTACCTCCCAACGCCACCAGCCGGCGACTAGGCCTTTACATATGGGCCTTTCCAAACCATAGCAGTTACTCTCTAGAATGCCTGATTCTTTACATTTTCTAGGCCCTGCCCATGCTCTTCTCCTCCCATGAATGTTGAGTGCTGAGTAACTGTCCCCTTGGTCACAGGACTGGACTGCAGCAATGCTGCGGGTGGTGATACCTCAGAGACATGAATGGGCTCTGGAAGGGAGACTTCATGTCAGACTCTGTATCTGAACCAATGGAAGGGACCTGGGGAGACAGTTACTAACCTCTGAGTCTTAGATACCCCCTCTCCCAGTGCAGCCTTTTCACAGGAGCAGAATAATGAGAATAGATGAGACTTAGATCATTCATCTCTTTGCCAAGTCCCATTCAGGGCTTTCAAAGATGTGATTATTTCTAGCAACCATAGTGGGCTTTGCTGCATTTCTTTTTTTTCCCCCGGTACTGGGGATCTAACTCAGGACCTTGAGCTTGTGAGACAGGTGTGGCACCACTGAGCTAAATCCGGGGCCATGTTGCTGCATTTCTTTTTTACCGGGAATCGAACTCAGGACCTTATGCTTGCAAGGCAGGCAGTGGAACCACTGAGCTAAATCCCTGGCCCAAGTTGCTGCATTTCTTTAGCAACTTGAGAAAGACCAGAGATGATTCTCTAACAAAGAGTTTGTCTACAGGTCTACTAGGCCTTGATATTTGATTTTATTATAATTCTGACCTTGCCCTATGTTTCATTGTTGAAGCTTCCCCCCTTCAAACAGAAAATGTCCTCTAGTTTTCTGAATGTTTATTTGTTCTTTAGTGCTAATTTATGTGGTAGGTGATACTGATTCAATAGTTGACTCTGGGTGGAGTAACCACCCTCTGGAAGGGAAGGTGGGCAAGAATATCACTGTCTTTGAACTTGCTACTGCATCCTGGGGATGGGCATGGAGATGATGGGCTTCATTAGGAGAAGCATGAACTGAAAGCAGAACTCTCAGAAGCTAGAACCAAGTAGATGGGGCTGGTGGGTATTTGTGTGAGAGTGGAGGGAGATGAAGACAACTCAAGAATGAATGAGTGTAGAACTCCATGCCCTTCCTCAGGGTGGCCATTCCTTTACCAAAAAGACTTGTTTTTTCTTCCCATTCTCAGTGAGTATATCTACATCTTGGCTAATATTCTCCTGTTCTAAGGATCCTTTATCAGTGGGAAGAAAGGACATAATTAGCTTCAGCGTTCTCTCATATTTAAGCTGGCAATTCATCATGAATTCCACACCTAGTTCATATATTCTGGGTAATCAATACAGCTGTTCATGAGAAGTAACCCTCTATCCCCTTCAAATATTGTTTGGTTAGGATACCATGAATAAAGATTAGCAACGTCCCCCTTTTTTTCCCATTTATGCAGGAATCATTAACTAGCCTCAACTTTGGATTCTTTATCATATGGATCATGTCTACTATGATTACCCCTTTTGTGTCATGTCCTGGCTAAATGTTCTTGCGTGACACACTAAATGTAGGGCAGGGTTAAGTGTCAAGTCATAACCATACAGAAGACTGACAATTAACAAACAATGACCTATCCACCTCATTGTGCTGTTATCTGAGGCTACAAGACAAGACTCACTTGTAAATATTACCTGAAATGCAATATGTGATGATAGTAGACAACATTTCACAACATCTGGTTATTCAGTAATTCACCCTAAGTTTGAATATGTATACTGCTTTTTGGTAATGAGCTTAAAAATAACAATGAAAATGACAATTTTCTTTTAGTGAATGCTTACCATGTAGTAGAATAGGTTCAGGTCTGGCATCCCTTTGCCTATTTAATCCTTAAACCAGCCTGACTATGCATGACACTATTTTGCATATGAGGAACTGAGGCAAAAGGCTGTTAAATATCTTGTCCAAGGTCCTATAATTGAAGGTCAGAGCTAGGATTCGAACCCAGGCAGTCTGGCTCTAGAGTTTATGCCCTTAACATCCATATTATCCTTCTTTATACATTGCTGGGCACAGAGCTAGTTTTAGCATTAAATAATAGCAATGGACACTGTAAATCCTAAACATAAATATTGCTAGTTTTTGTGTATGTCACGTCATAATGTGTCAGAAGCAATGCTACATAATTTTGGGGAAAAATCATTTGATTAGGCCTAGCTCTCCTGCTTACAGGCATTTCTCCTGCTATGGCATTTCAAGACGTAACTCCATTTTGGCCTCTGGTCACAACTGAGACCTCAGTGATCCAGTTATACTGTGATGCTCCAGGACAAGATTACACCAGCTGAAGACATCCTGGGAGGAACAAAATCTTCATCTGCATAGTTCCTCATTGATCTAGGAATTCCGCTGCTTCCCAGTCATCTGCTACATTTGTTTCTCCCTATGTACTGAACTTTCTGTCTGGGGTTATGTGTTACATTTGTTTCTCCCGATGTACTGCACAAAAGCTGCTGCAAGCTCAGGGGCTGTCGCCTTTGCTGCCCAGAGCAGCACTGATCAGGCCCAAAGCTCAGCTTCTTCTCAAAGTCTCATTTTTCTACCTTTCCTGTATAATAAGTTAATTTGCCTTGTGCTGCTCTGGTTCACAGGAGATTAGGACTTACTGCAGAGGTTCTAGTAACATCCCCTTTCCCTGTTCCCTACAGTAATGCTTTTGAGAAATGGGCAAAGGACAAGACTGCCAAAAAAATAAAAATTGATCCTTCTTTTCAGGTCTCATTACCTAAAAGAGTTTTGACTACAAGTGAGTGTAGAAAGTGAATAGTTAATGTAAATTTTGTTACTTGCAGTATTAATATGATTGCATATGGCGCTGCTCTTGGGAGAGACTGAATTAAACAACAAACACAAAAATACCAACCAAAAATTCCTTCTATGTGCCAAGAACAAATTTGATTTCAGATCTATGTGCCCAAATTAAGTTTTATTAGATCTGAACCAAGAACATAAGCTTAGTCCCTATAATGCTCACATCTTTAGTATCCATGCTTTTTAATTTAAGATGAAACATTTTTGTTAAAGTGAGGCAGCCCTTCTTGTTTTTCTAAGCAACACTTTTCTTTCAGCTTATACTGTGAGGTGCTGGCTCCCAATGTCAGCCTCGGAACTGTCAGGTCTTTTCTACCAGGGAATGGTACTGAGGTGTGGGGTTTCTTTAGGCAGCATTATGCATTGTGAAAACATTGGGCCAGTTTATCCATATTACCAGGAATGGAATTCCTGCCAATCTTAATTTGTGAGACATATTAACATGGTAGTCTGAACATTTCCAATAGTTTTCTCATGAGTGATTTCAACTTACATAAATTATAGGGCCAGATAATTAGCTTATGGGCCCAGAAATCATTCTTGCCCCAAGTTTTGAGACAGTTTTCAGTGAACTATAGCTGCTCTGACACTTTCGATTTGCTGACAGTTCTTGTTTCAGGAAAAGAGTTACCTTCCTGAGGTGGCTTTCTGTTACCAGGATCATCTTCATTCTTGTCTGTGAGGGTTGAGATCAAGGGCTCCAACGGAACTCAGCTGTGTGGATGATTCTTGAAATCATAAGCCTCTTAGAGCCTGATGCAATAGCTAACATATTAATTGATGGCGACGACAGGAAATGGTCTTCGTAGCTAATAAGAGTCCTGAGGAATTAACCATGATGCCTGCTACAGCAGATTCTGACATATTGCATTAACAATTTTAGGCAAAAGAAAATTATAGCGTTGAGATGTATATTTTTAGTTTCTTCTCCTGCATTGTTTTCATTCACATGTAAGCAGCATAATAGGCTCAGGCTGGACCATACTTCACACCGAGACATTAGTTTTTTTGTTTCAGGGAGAGTCTCCCTGCAGTGTAACTAAATATTTAAATCTCAGGAAAAATTCAAATCACAATAACATGTCTCAGGTTATCAGGATTATTATGATACTAGGAAGAGTAGACAATGCTGGTCTTTTAGGAAGCTCTCATCATGAATGTGTTTTGGGCTGAATATTTCTTACTAAGAGATGAACGGCTTGAAGTTGAGTCAAACAAGGCTTTTAGTGTTTTTGAAGGATCGGGGAGCCATGAGTCAGTGATTAACTCAGTTATGCCTATATAGAGAATGGGCAAAGGCTGTGAAAGCTCCAACACCAAGACTTACTGTGTAGTTGTTGACCATTATCTGGGCAGTGAAATAGTTTTTTTCAGGGTCGTGGGAGGTAAGGTCTTCCTGTGAGAAATTTCTGATAAGAATATATGTGAAGTGATGTACATGCCTCGGTTTAGAGTATTCTCAGCCTTCTCCATTGAAAAGGAGATTTGACATGAAAGTTTTAGGGGATTTTAATGGAATTTTGGTAAGGGAGTGAAAAGTACGAGGTTCCATGTTGAGTATTCAAGGACAATATTATCTTAAAGGATTATTTTCCATTTCAGGCTAAATAATCTATTTTTGAGCAAAGGGGACAACAAAGCTAACAACTTTGCTTTCTCAGAAATTTCCATCCTCACATGGTCTCCATAGGCAGCAGCATTGTCAAATAAACAAAGTTTAATTAAATAAAAGACATGTAAAGAGAACAGAAATATTTTTCCTTGGCTAATCAAAATCAGACAATTCAAAACACAAAGCCTGCCAGGAAATTGCCAATGGATTATTTTTCTGATCTTAGTGTACTGCTGTTTTTCTTCCTGGTGTCATATCTCAAGTTCAATTCAGTCAATTATCTACAGCAAACAAAATGTGCAGAAATGTCTCTTCTCTTACTGTTGTTTATATTTTACCACTAACTGAAGATTAGTTTCCTTCTCAGCTTTTTCCTTTGGGAGCTTATAAATCCAACAACAGAAGTTGAATATGGTGTAACTTCTATTGTCACTTTGAAAGCATAGTGATTGATTTAGTTATTTAAAAGTTTATTGCAAAGATTTTTTCATTGCTAAAGTTACACTCACTATCAAATATGTTAAAGAAACAATTTGCTGAGGATTTGGAAGGATTGGTCACTAGGTTAAGTATGTTAAAGGTGCAGTGTCAGGGGTTGCTACTGAAAAGTAATTTCCAGAGAGCCTTTAATAACTACAAATTTAGAAGTATGGTGTAACAAAGCTGGCAGAACTAACACTTAAACTGTAGTGGAAGTAAGGCTGATACTGCAGAGGAAAGTAAAACACGGGTGTTGGAAGAACAGTCTCCTCTCTTGTGATTCTGAGGATTCTTTCCCAGCCCTCCCACTCTAGAATATTCTCATGTGGCCTAAGTGTCCATGACCAGTGTAACTGGGCAGTAATCTATCTTCCCAATTACCCTCTGAGCATAGTGATTTCTCTCAGATGTGGAAAGCAGGCGATTTTTTTCCTGTAGCCCTTTTCTTCACTCCTTGTCAGCCCCGTTTACTGTGTTTCTGTGACTGGCTGTGAGGCTGCCCATCCGGAAAGGTAGCTTTAAATCTGTCCTGGAAAATGATCTATTTTGCTCAGCAGATGATCATGTTAGTTGCGAGTTTCTTTCTCTCTACTCATACTTAATAACAAGTGATCCTGCAAAAGCTTAGAACATAGAAAGGAAAAATAAAATAGAAGCCTCTTTATTTGCCCAAGCGACTAATGTGTATTATTTTCACTTAGCATTACTCCTACTAAAAATAAAAAGGAAGATGAAAATTACCTCCGGTTTTGCTGCTGTGGCTGCCCTTGGATTTCTGGGGAGGCTCAGTTCCTTTCACACTGCACTGTTGGGACTGCCAAGCCAGAGGATCGTTCTTGCTCCAGGTTCAGAAATGTTTTTGCCAGATCACCTGTCCTTCTTTCCTCAGATAATGAAGCTGCGATTTTCTCTGGCCTTTCTAGGCAGAGTGATTCTAGATAAGCAGATTATTATGTGGAATATATCATCTATGCCGCTCCAGTGCAGCCTTTTCAGCTTTCCAGAGCCAGTTAGACTTGTTATAAGGAGCGAACTGATTGGCTGGATCAGGGCTCAGTTTCATAGATTATAACCCGGCAGCTGAGAAGCACGAGCCCTATAGTTTCTGTAGTCAGAGGCCTGCCGGTTCCTGCCTTAATGTATATGTAGTTATAACTGAGTTCTAGCACGGCCTTGGATGTTTCTGTTCTAAATAGCTGGCATTGCATCTTCAAAACTGTGTGAGTAACCCTAACTTTTTCTTTTAAAGCTCAGGAAATTAATTACATACCCCAGGAGGGAGTGATTGTAAGAAGAAAATACTGAACTAGCAGATGGTTCGTTTTCAAGGTGTTGTTCTGTATGTATCAAGTTCAATGGGATGAATCTCAAAGGTTTTCGGACCTGGCAGAGTTATTCCAGTGTTTTGCCATGGATCACAGTCCAGCTGCATTTTGAAGAAGGCTGTTCCATGCGTATGCTTGGCCTGTTTGTTTTATGGGGTCTATAAAGTGATAAAGGTCCAAAATGAGCAGGTTGAACAGGATGTAGATGTCAAAACATAGGCGAGAGAGCACTTGAGTCAGGCAAGTTTCAGGTTTTCCCACCCCAGTGTCCAAAGCTGGGAGAGAGTGAGCAGCAAATGATAAGGAATCCTCCCAGGACTCAGGTTCTCAGCAGCCAGCCAGTGCTCAGAAGAAACGTGAAAGGGTAGTGGCCGGACTCTGAGGTCCGAAGCTAATTTGAGACCTTACACTATGGATAACTGAAAAGATGTATATGTATGGAAGTTGTTTTTCAGTGGTTCTGTTTATGTGATAGCTGAATGGGAAACCACAAAGTTGTTTTGAGAAACCTTATAAGAAGTACATTAAATATGACAGATAAGCAATGTAACTGAAGAAAGTGTGTGCACTGGAATTTGTGGTCAGAGCAGATCGAATTACCTCAGGAAGCTGTTGTTAAGTTTATGTAACTGCTGGGAGTAACTTCCATTACTAATAAGGTTTAGAATAAAGCTAGATGAGATTGAAATGAGAAACTAAAAAGTACCAACATTTTATTATCTTCTATATCTTTTACTGGCAGAATTATTACTGAGTATAAATTTGTCAATAAGCAGATCATGCTTTGCTTTTAAATCATTGTTGATTTCTCCTAGCCTGTCATAAAAAAATAATAGGGTTGTTGCTTATGAACTTAGAGCATAGAAATACTTTTTCACCCTCCCAAATAGTTTTTGTATTTTTCCTCAAGACAGTACACAGCCAGGCCACTTCTTATATTTTTGGGTTTTCAGGTTGTGTTTTATCTAATGTTTTCCTTTTTAAGACTTAGAGATTCAAAGGTATAGACTTGTGCTGCATACAAACCTCAAGCACAAATCATTTAAATATTTTTAAAATCATGGGTTCCTGTGGTAAATATAAACTTCTAATAACTGTAGTCAGTGCTTGCCAATTCCTATAAAAATACATTAATAGACTCAAAGCAGTTTATTTGTGGTTGAACCTATTTAAATGACTGACATGATTTAGCCAATAGGAGAGAAATATTAGTTGTATTTTTGCAAAATTTTATTTTTAGATCACACTGGGAACGCAAAGTTTTATTGTTAAAAATATTCTTGCCTTCTGAAATATGACTCAGTTCACACCAGCACATGAAGTTCATACAAAGAGAGAGATGTAATCAGCATAGAGTCCTTCTATGTATCAACCAAATATTTATAAAAGTCTTCAAGAAATCTAAGCGTAATATATTCTTTCAGAAACACATTTGCTTTCTGAAAAAAATGGTATATAGTGAGTTCCTTTATTGAGACAGAGTAATGAGTTCACTTACTAGGTTTCCATAGCTATAGATGCTAATAGTGATGGCGGACTCGTCCTTCATTATCACTCCTAACTGCATTAGTAGAAGAAGGTGACTCTTCTGTGAAAGAAGTATGATCTCCTTCCTCAGGTGATTGTGGCCCCCAGGAATAGGAAGTGGTGGGATAGAACCCCTTCTTTTCCTAAGGAAAGTATAGCTCTCTTAATGGAGCTTTTATATTCCTTCCTACCTTTACCTGCCTTCATTTCTTTACAGTATCTCACTTGGGTTTTCACTGAGATGAATAAAATACAAATGACTAAACCTTAATTATTGAACATTAATCAGCTGCCTATAGAGTTCAGATGGTCAGGAGGTGGGGAGGTTTTGGTGGGTCTATTCTATTAGCGATGTTTGCATCTTGCATCAGTGCTCCCTGGAGGTCCTTTATCTCTTCCATTCTCCTGAAGATGCCAGGATCATATGTCTTTCTTATGCAAGGACAAAATATTAAGAAAAGAAGTTTGGGGGGCCTCAGGAGTCCAGAGGACAGCAGGTTGTGAGATGTGGGAAAACCCAAATATCGCCAAGACAGTGAGAAATGCTCTTTCTTCTCTCTATTCCTCTCTATTTTCCTGCATCACTTTTGTGTGACTGTGAAAGTTCTTTTGTAGATAAGCATCTGTAAAACTATGCATATCTGCCATAGACAGATGGATTTGACAAAAGATGTATCCAAGAAGGAATGTATTACATCATGAAGTGTTGCTAAGTGTTCATGAATGCACACTGGCATTTGGAAACTATTAACACTACCTACAAATACAGTGACAAAATCTAAATTTAAAAAAATATTATTTTTTCAATTACATTTTCCAGTTAAAAATTTTGTTTTTGGAAAAGCTTGCTCTTCCTTTAAGACTTTTTCCTGTGTTAAATATAGGATTGATCTGATTGCTTAATTTTGCCTGAGAATTTATCTCTAGTCAGTGTTTTCTAAAGAGTTGCTCTCCCTCCTTGAGCATGGTTTAAAGAAAGCAAAGTAAAACAAATGAAACTAATGCTCCCCTTGGCCAAGCAAAAACACACCACACAAAAGTTAAGTGCTTTCAATTTGTATTATTCCTTTCTCGTACTGGTGTAGAAGGAGCGCTCATTTAATTGCAAGATAACCACTTATTTCATCTTAATTATATAATGTCAGCAGGTGATATAGTGTGATGTTATATTACTCACCAGCAAAAATTGTGTTCCCCTGATTTCTGATTTCAAGAAGCAGAACATCTTAGTGAACTAGCCTTGGCATCAGTGGGATCATCCTCAGGTCATGGAATATTTCTAAGCCTCAGTGTGTGTCTGTTATGTCAAAGTAATGGTAAAAATTCTGATATTTGACTGGACTAGTAGATAGCAGCATGGCAATAAGTGTTTGTTAGAAGATTTTAATATGTCACTTCTAATGTGCTATTCAGTACACATGATGAATAATTATTATTACAGCACCTCACACTTTAGGGTTAGCATCCTTTACTTCTAAAAGCATATTCTCAGAAATGTCAAATACTTTTAGAGCAAAGGGAGTCTTCGCTGTTTGGTCTTGAAAAGTTATGACAGCTTTGGAGACCCAGTCTTTATCTATTGCTTGAATATTAACACCAGTAGCTTTACTGTGATGAATAAATGTGGTATTATATGCGCAAATGCATTTAGTTAACTTCTAAGTGCCATATAAATGTCATTTATTGCAAATATTATCAGTATTTTAATAAGATGCATTTATAATTTCTTAGTTTTCAAAATGGAAATATCAGATATATTTCAATTTAATTTTCTAAGCTATATGTGCTTCTCTCAGGATGGATTTTCTCCATGGTTAAAATTGCGTCATAATTTTCCTTCCACTTGGATAAAACACTAAGCCAATATAGTTGGATAAGAATTCCTTTATAGCCTACCTTGCAGCTGTTTTGCACTTTTGGCTATCATGAGTTCGATTCTAACGGTAGTATTTGTCGCTCCAAAGCAGTTACTCATTTCTCCCGTGGAACCATTTAAAAAGCAGATGAAGTCATGGAGGAACCACAATAAGTAAAATATATAAAAATGGAATGGATCCTCTCCCACCTTTGTCTCACATAGCTCCCCATCCCCACCCCTGCCTCTCCAGCCATTCATGAGGGAAGCTTTTAGAAATAAAGAATTGCATACTTGCCTCACAAGTGCAAGGTCCCAAGTTTGATCCCCAGTACCAAAAAAAAAAAAA
>NW_004624815.1:9489049-9500596 GCF_000247695.1 Heterocephalus glaber
AAAAGAAAAGAAAAGAAAAAAAAGAAATAAAGAATTGAGTTTGTAGTACTTTTTGAAAACTGGATTTGAGACCATTATCCTGACATTCTTGTGCTTTTAATGATCTGAAAAGCAGGGTTTTTTTCAGTAATTAAAAATTATGTAAAAGAATATTTTTAAAAACTTCTTGATAAGACTTAATTCATTCACCAAAAAACAGAAGTTAGATCTGGAAACACAAAGATAAATAAGACATGGTTTCCTCAAGGAGAATACGGCCTATTCAACATTTATTTCACATTTGCAGAACTTTCAAGATAATTCTGGAAGAGAAGGGGTTTACTTTGGGGTTACTGTTCTTCCTCAAAAGTATTTAATATGATAATAATGGAGGACTGTGACTTGAAGTATATGCAGAAAATACTGGGTAGAAATATATAAATTTTCTCATACAATCATAATTTTTGAAGAGCTAGAACTTTTTCTAGTTCAGTGACCATATATTAAAGATAAACAGTGGGCCCTAGATGTTACTGGATTTGTTTAATTTTTTACACAGTACAACTAAGAAAGAACCCTAGAACACAGTAGTCCTGTCCTTCTCTACGGTTTTGATTTATTTGGCTTCAGATACTGACAGTTTACTGTGGTCTGAAAACGTTAAATGGAAAATTTCAGTTATAAACAGTTCATCAATTTTAAATTGGCCACAGTTTGAGTATTGTGATGGACTCTCACACTGTCCTGCTCTATCCAGACCAGAACATGAACTGTTTTTTCATCAGTGTTTCCACGCTGTGTATGCTATTTTCTCAGATATACTTAGTGGCTCTTCTCAAGTGAATGTTGTGGTTGTTGTGGTGCTTGTGTTCCAGAGATCTTTATTTTACTTAATGGTCCCCAGTGCAAGGGTAATGACACTGGTGACTTGGATGTGCCAAAGAGGAGCTGTAAAGTGCTTCCTGTAAGTGAAAGGCTGAAGGTTCTTAACAAAATGAAAAGAAGAAATGAAAGCATGCTGAGGTTGTTAAGATGGACAGTAAGAACTAATCTTGAATCCATAAAATTGTGAAGAAGGAAAAATAAATTTGTGCTCAGTTTTCTTTGACATCTCAAATAGCAAAACTTATGGCCAGAGTGCATGATATGGGCTTTGCTAAGATGGAAAATACATTAAATTTGTGTACATATAAATTAGGATGGTGACCATGTTTGGTTTTAGGCATCTACTGAGGAACTTGGAATATATGTCTTGTGGATAAAGCAGGGCTACTGTGCTTGAGTCTAGAATCCAGATCTCTGCTCTGATTTTAAGGTATTTCTTATACACTATATAGTAGATATGGGACTTAAAATTATTAAAGTGAAATTGATAAGCATCTGTATCTTTTCCAGTTAGGGCAATCATCTGTGAATATGATTATTAATGAGAGACATGTGAAAAAGATATATGATATACAATTATGCACTAAAATTGACAAGGAAAGAATAAAATTTTGTCTTTCCAGAAAATTTATTTTTGTTTATTTAGATCTGATTAGTTTCTGTATACTAGCTTTGGTAATGTTAGTTATTATAACATATACAATCTAAAATCTCAGCTAAAGCCTAAAGTGAATATTCTTTTTGAAATTTTATTAGTACATGTTTGCAGTATGTAATGATTACATTCATCGTGGGGAGTTGGTACACATACTGTACATAATACATCTTAATTCTTTTCAAACTTCTTAAGTTAATTTTTCCTTTTTTCTTGATTCGCTTTGGCAACTTCTATTTTTTTATTAGTACATATTTGTAATACATAATGATCTTCTTCCTTGTGGGGAGTTGGTACATGTATATAACACATCTTAATTCAGTTTTCTTAAAATTCCCTTGCTCTCCCCTCCCTTCTGCTTCCTTCATTGCTTGCTTCCCTTCCCATATGCACAAGATCTATCTCACTATTTCCTATTGTTTATCTTTGTTTCTGCTCTTTATCTATATTTTGGGTTTCTCATATAAAAGACACCATGTGATATTTAAGCTTGTGTGTCTGATTTAGTTCACTTAACATTATGGTCTCCAGGTTCATCCATTTTCCTTTGGTGACTCATGTTTATCCTTCTTTATGGCAGAGTATACTGCATATAAAAACCACAAAAATGGCTATTCTTAATGGAAGATGCCTCTCATTTATTCATGTGGAGTTCTTCTGGCGCCACACCTTCCACCTTGAGACACCAGCTTCCAGGTCCTTGTGCTTTGGCAAAGGATTGCTCACTTTCTGTTGGCCAGGTCTTGGCTCCATGGCCCACCTAGTGGAAGGGAGTAGTAGTCCTGCTTGTGCCTGGGGAGAAGCGCAAGTTTGGTATGATGATTGTCTTGGTTTGAGCTGCTATAACAAAGTGGCTGAGTGGTTTATGAAACTGAAATTTATTTTTCAGAGTTTTGGAAACTGGAAGTCTGAGGTTAGTCTGCCAGCTTGGTGAAGTACTGGTGAGGGCCTCCTTCTGGGATGGCTCCCTCCTTCTTGTGTCTTCAGAGGGTAGAAGTAGAGTGAGCTAGCTTTCTGGCCGCTTCTTATGAAGGCACTAATCTCATGTGTCACTGTTCCACTCTTATGAACCAGCTACTTCCCCAGGGACCTCACCTCTAAACACCTCATCAGGGATGAAAGTGGACTTCCAGAGCTGCTTCAGAAATTGGCAAGAACATAGGATAAGCATGTTCATTTTGAACATTTTGAAGGGAGTTAATGGCAATGTGTCTTTTACTGTAATAAACTGAAAAAAAAAATTAAATATTCACTGTACTTATTGATCATACCTTATAAATTAAAAATATACATAATCTTTACCATTTAGAAAAAGTCAGGCATATGATTTAACTTTGTAAAATTAAGTTTATTGGTACATTTTAGGTATACAATACAGTTACATTCATCATTGGGATCTTGTACCTGTACATGATGTATCTTGGTTCTTATCTTTTCCCCATTCCCCTGCCCTCCCTTCACCCCCTCCACCCTTCCCTATTTACAAAGACTTTGTTTCTTTGTTTTTCCTTTTCTCATATTTTTTCTTTTCCCTTGTTTCCTTTCCCCTACCCATCCCACTTCCCCTACTCCATTAGTTGTTTTCTTCCTATTTCACAGTATCAATTATACATTTTGATCCTTATTAACACTTTTAGTTTTTCACACCAGAGAAACAATTCGATATTTACACGTGTGTCCTATTTATTTCACTTAAGAGTATGGCCTCAATGTGCATCCATTTAGCTATAAATGTCTCTAGTTTCTCATTCTTTTTTTTTTTTGGTACCGGGGATCGAACTGGGGTCCTCAGCTTGCGAGGCAGGCACCAGAACCACTGAGCTAAATCCCCGGCCCTTAGTTTCTCATTCTTTAACTTTTAAATTCTTAATTCTTATGTTAAACATTTGTCAAGGCTATTAAAATGTAACCAAACATTATGATTACAGAGATCATTATAATTTAATATTTTCTCGCTATGAAGTGGCCCTGGGATGTTTTCTCCACCTCATCTATCCTTGTCTATGTCAAGGTATTTGAATTCTTTGCTCTGTAATTTTAGAAAAGGGGAAAAAAATGAGAAACTGACAGCAATAATAAAATGGTCGATCAAAACTGAGTCACTTCTTACGGTTATTTATTTAATAAACTTTGCATGGATTCATATTGGAGAAAATTTCTATAAAATGCTTAACTTTTCAGGTACCTTCTTTTGTGTGGAGTTGAGATAGTTGTGGAGTTAACAGAGGTTTGGTTCATAGCCTCTCTATTTTCTAGAAGCTAATTTTTTCTCTACTCTGAACTTCCAGGGATTAACAAAAATATGTCACAAATATAAAAGAGCACAAATGCCTACTCAGTGAACAAAAATATTTTTTTCAAATTATTACTGTTTAAAAAATTCTTCCATAAACTTTTTTCTTTAGTAAAACATAAACTGATTTTAGTCCTTTGCCTAGGATATATTAGGTTCAAATATTTTTGTTGGGTGTTAAACCAATAATAACCTCAGTTATTTTAACAACTAAATTAGTTTTCTTCCATATAAACTGAATTTATAATCAAGCTATTTAAGAAATAAATACAACAAAAAATCTGTTGAAATCTTCATGTCATGATTTAGAAAATAAGTCTAATTCATTTCACATTCTCACATTTATCTGATTGAACTAGGAGTGCCTGAGATGAAGTTTCCCATAACTTTACATGCTTGTTTATTTTCCTGTCTCATTCCAAAAACATTTTTAAGTGCAACACTAGCAAAGAGTAAAATCTCAATCTATAGCCAAGCAATCCTTTTATTTTGATGAAAGTGAACAAAACTAGTAGACACAATCTTTACCCTGAAGTATTAAATAACACAGACATGTCTCAGACTTTAAATTCTGAAGATTACATTATATGTAGTAGAGATTTTAAATATATTTTGTCATGTTCCTAGTCATTAAAGTAGGCAGTTTACACCAAACATTCCATTTTTGGGAATAAAACAATACTTCCTCATAGTGCAGTTTTTAAACACATGGTCTCTAGAGCCTGACTGCTGAGTTTAGATTCCAGCTCTGCCACTGAGTAGCTATGTTGTTCTACAAAAATTATATAATCTCCATGAACCTTCATTTCCCTATCGGAATGATGGTATAATAATAGTACCTACCTGACTGAGTTGTTGTAGAAATTAAGTAAATTAATATACTTGGAATGATGAATGTCTTCCTTTATTAGTGCTTTATGAATGTTTGTTGTCCAGTTATTATCTAGGGAATTGGTTATTTCACAAATGGTGTTTTCTAGACCTGAAGCTTATTCAGTTATTTTCAAAACTTACCAGGTTTAACCAGTTTTTTTATGTCTTTTCCAAATGGATTCTACCTGTCTCTGTCTTCCCATCTAATAGAGATTCAGTGGAATCTTTCCTTTGATGATTCAGTCATCATTAAGATTCAGAATCATCACCAGGATTCAGAGAGAATCATCATAGTCTATTGAAAATGGAACTTTTAACAAGTCAGTGGTATTGAGTAGGTGATATTGAGATGACTAAGATGATATTAAGACGTTCAGGAAGGGTGTTTTGTCCTACACCAATTGGCCCAAGTGCTCTTCTATTCTAGCACCCTGGTTATGTTCTAAAGAATTTTGACCTGCCCTGTACTGGTCTATGCTGATACCCTGCTTTAAAATGTTTTTATTGTTGCATGTTTGTGATATATAATATTTATATTTCTCTTGAGGAATTGGTACATACACATACCGCAACTTAATAATTTTTACTTCCCCCCTTTCTCCCTGACCTCTCCTCTCCTTTGTTCCCCAGATCCTCTTTCCATCTCCAAAAATTCCTGCTTCTATGCTGTTCTAGGGTATAGGCAAGAAAATAGCCTACTTTCTAAAAATTGGGTATAATGAGAAAATAGGCATTTACTTATGTCCCTTCTCTGAGAGCAAAGAAGAACATTAGAGTATTTTCTATTCCCTTCTGGATAAGGACAGTGTTTTAGAGTAAGGGTTAACAAACTACTGCAGTTAGGCCAAATCTGGTTTCGTAAATACAGTTTTATTGGCGCCCCCCCCCCATGTGGGGTTGAGTAGTTGCCACAGAGACCATATGGCCTGCAAGAACTAAAGTATTTACTACCTGACCCTTTATAGACAATGTTTGCAAGCCCTGTTTTAGAGATTTAAAATGGACAAAGCCAGAAATAAATGGATTTTGCTATGTTCAGTAGTCTCAGGTAACCTCTTTATTCAGTTACCAGTGGCACTACATCCCTTAAATATGTTTTGGATAAATGAGAATTTGTTGCAGTAGCCTATGTTGGATAAGGAACAAACAGCCCACAATAACGCATTTAGAATACCAAGAGGAGGTGAAAACATGATTGTCAAGCAGTCATGTGGGAATCTTCACATTGGTATTTGTTGCACTACTGCTATCAGTACCTAACAGGATGTAAAATTATGTAGCTTTCTGTTGTGTTCTGTAGAATGTTGTTCTAGAAATGTTGCCAGTTGGTAGCTGATTTTTTTTTTACACAGTTGTTCAAAGTCAATGTAAATGCCACTGTTGATGTTTTTCTTACATATATTCCTGTTATTTTTCTCTTTATCTATTTCTATACTTTTCTTTCTCATAATATATCTCTGTTCTTTGTCTTTTCCTTGATCCCCCATAGTGTATACACAAGGACTTTGAACTTGAATTTGAATTTTGACTCAGTCACTTTACAATAGGAAAACCTCAGAGAGTTCCTTCACTATCTTCTGACTCGTTCTTTTCTTTTCTTTACTTTTTTTTGCCTTCTAAAAGGGAGGTATGAATCTAGGATCTGCTTAGCAAATAAGGGGGAATAAAATGACACCATCATACAAGAAGACTCTACAAGTGCATGTTGTTACTTGTATCTTTAAGGATGTTTGCAATGTGCCCCACTTTCTCCTTGTACAATGCTTTGTATGTTTATGGAACAAGATATAATATGGATTCTGCATGAACTAAAATTGTTGACTATGCTCCGTATGAGTCTATAATTGTGAAAGAGATTGTGTGAGCAAGCCTCTCCAAACAGCATATGTACTTCTCGGGAGTCTGGTTCATCATTCATATCCCTTATGTAGAAGTTTATGCCTTAGTGCAGAACCCTGGGACACATGCAAAGAAAAAGGAAAGAAGGATAACCATGGAATGGGAAAAAAGGTAATGCTTATGCCAGTACAAAAGATGGAACAGAAGTGAATTATTGCTGCTTTATTTTGGGTGCATACAGTTCTTTAAGTGAATTTGGTATATAGGCAGGAAAGTTATTAGTTTTTTGAAGACAAAGGGAATAGTTTCCTTTAACAAAAATAGTCTAGTGCTGTAGAAACGAGAAGTCTCCTGTGATGAAGCTAGAGTGGAATTACTGAAGGGTGAAGAAAACATATGTGGTTACATTTTGTTTTTGATTGGAGCTGATGAAGAAAACTCACAGTTATCTCAATGTAAGACATTTATGCTTGTAAAAGATCACCCTCCTTCTATAATGTAAGTGAATACTAATGGATTGACTTTGAATTGCAATTATGTTGGACATATTTCCTCAAATTTGTTGTTTTCAAATGATTCTAAAAATTGTAACCAGAAAATTCTGCCTTCTTTGATTAGATAATTTGTTACTTTAATTCTTTTGAGTTTTAGAGAAAATATTTTTAAGAGGCTGAATTTGAATTTAGGGACACTCTCCTACCTTCTTTTTTAACCTCTTAGTTATTTGGAGGGTAATTATTCAAGTTGTATCAGTTAGCTATTGCTGTGTAACAAACCCTTCCAAAAATATAACATATTAAAGTGACAACCAGTGGTCATTTTTTGGAATTTTCCAGTCAGCTGAGGTCAGTCAACTTATCTAAACTAAATTGTGATTATTTTAGCTGGCAGTCTAAGTTGGTCTTGATTGGGAAACTCAATATTCTTTCACATATTTCTCATATTCCTTCAGTGTGTCAGTCTAGATGTGTTCTTGTGATGGTGTCTAGGGTCCATGAGTGGAAAAGTCCCATCATGTAAAAGTCTATGTAGCAACATACATGCGCTTTTCATGTCTCTGTATCAAATTTTCTAACATTTCACTCACTAAAGAAAGACGTGGGGGAGCTCAAAGTTATGGTGGAGGACCACAATGCTATAGATTAAAGGGTGTATACATAAGGATGATTTGGGGCTATTAATATAGTCTATCAAAAGTAATTTCATTTTCTCTACATCTTAGCAGCCTCTAATTCTGCAGTTGTGTTGCTCTTTATCACTTCTACAGATTGAATCAAGGAAAAATTTAACTTTATTTAGTTACTTCTCCGTATTTAAAGGTTAGAAAAGGTTGGTAAAGGAGTGGTTGAAATGTGATTAAATGAAAATCTGTATTTACTTTCTTGCATGCTTCTCCCCCACCTTCCTCTTCTTTTTAAACCAAATTAAATGCTACAAAGTCTTGATTAATAAAGTTGGTTCTTTTTCAATTTTACCTTTATAAATCCCTGAGCACTGTTCTGTCTTCATTCAATTTCTGTATTTTGGGGCAATATGGAAGAGCATGTGACAAGTGAGTCTATGGCAGTGATGGGGAACATTTTAGAGCTCTCAGAGATCAAAAAGGCTGCTGCAGTATGCATGCTATAGGTTCACTGCCACTCTGGGTTTTTAGTCTTGCTTTCACATGTTCTAACTTTTTGCTTTCCTGTATTCAAAATTCCAGGTTTATATTTTTTACTGCCTACCCTACCTGTCTGGGAGAAACCTCAAATGGGCATGTTTCAAAGAACCTCATTACCCTTTGCCCATTGACTCACACCTTCAATCAATAAATGTTTGTTGAGTGGCTTCTATGCTATTTCAGGCATTGGTAAAACAAGTGTAAAATTAAACCAAATGCAAGTCCTCTTGAAGCTTTTAATTTATGTGGGCTTTCAGACATTAAAAAAATGTGTGAATATATAATTTGGTTTTTTTTTAGTCCCTCCTCAGATTTAAAAGAAATTTAAATTTTATTGGTACATTTTAGATATACATAATTATAACATTCATCATAGGGAGGGCCGGGGATTTAGCTCAGTGGTTTCACCGCCTGCCTCGCAAGCACAAGGTCCCGAGTTCGATCCCCAGTACCAAAAAAAAAAAAACAACCAAAACCATTCATCATAGGGAATGTGAATATAGAATTTGATATTTGATATTGCTGTTACTGACGAAATAAGGCAAGGTGAGCAGAAAGTGAGTAATCGGGAGATGCTTTTCGGTAGAGTGTTCAGGGAAGTCCTCTGAAGTGAGCTGTGGCCATCTTGTCAAAATGAGCTGCAAGAAGAGGGATGAGTAAATGTGAAAGCTGCCTGGATGGGATTTAACACTTTTGCAGCCATACTACCAATGAGAAGAAGGAAGACTACATGGTGGAGGAGGCTACAGGGACCAGGTCATGCAGGGCTTCTGTAGGCAAACCACAGTGAAGTCTGCATTTATTCTACGCATGGTAGTGATCTTTTGGTACATTGAGGGCAGGGGAGAGACATGATCTGATTTCTGGCTCTGTGTGCATAGGCCATAGAGAGGTAAGCATAGAAGTTGGGAGACTCTGACAGTTACATTGGAGAGAGATCCTTTATTAGGAGAGTTGCAGTGGACAGCAGACCCTGGACTTTCCAAAATGTGTTTCACTTAAATAAACCAAATTTAGATATTGTGATTGGTTTTGCGAAGTTGAGCATATGGAGCAGTGTTTCCCAGATCAGACTGAGCATACTTCTGGTGATACATAAGTTAATTTGAGGTGCTATGTCACACGAATGGATCGTTATACTGTAATAGTAATTGATATTTCAATGTGTATTAGGAAACATAAACTTTGCGTATAAAAGTTGTGGCTTTACAGTTTTTATTTGGAATGAGAATACAGTATTGATTATAGTGTAGAGTTGAGTGCAGAAGCAGCAAAACTCATGAGAGTTATATTTGAACGACTAGATTTAGGACCTGTTGATAGGATTATTCATCAGGTTTAGTTCTGAGAGAAAGTGATAATATCTTGGGTGGCTTGAGGGCAGTGTGTAATAATCACCGTAATATTACCACTTATTGGTTATTTACTGAGTTTAAGGTCCTATATTAGGAACTTTAAAGATGATATTTATTCAATTCTCACTGTAACCCTATGAAATGTAGATTTTTTTCATTTAAGAGATGAGGAAAGTAAAGATCATAGAGAATAAATAACTTATAAGTAGTCTCTGAGTTTTCAGATATCACAAGGTTACAAAAGATATGTGTAATTCTGGTAAATTCTCTTCCAACAGGGACGCTGTTTTGTACACTAATAGATCCTCAGGTATGTGATAATCATAATACTTGCTGAGTGAACGAAAGGAAAAAGAATGGATCTTTTGTTTAGGCCTTACTTGAGAGTGGTAAATTTTCATTTTCCTTAGAGGAATGAATTTTAGGAAGTAACCCCCTGGAATTTTAATGGAAAAATCAGAGTTAGGGCCCATTGAATGATTTCTTGTGCCTCCTAAATGCAAGTTTTCCCAGTGTCTGGACCTTGGCCTCATATTCTTCTCTGCCTTCTCTCTTAAGGATCTTAGCCTCTCTTCTGGCTGCACATGCAACTACCAAATCTTACTTCAGTTGTGTAACAAATGAACTTGCTGCCAAACTTAGAGCCACTATAGGCCACATAACCGTAGGCAAATGACTTAACCTCCTTTGAGACTTACTCTCAATTAATATAAGGAAGAGAACACTAAGGACAAATCACATTCACTGGAGGGAAAGAAATGAAAGGCTCAGGTAGAGTGGCTTTAGGGGAAAGAAGACATGAAAGCAAATGGAATTGTATTTCCATTCCTCCTGAGCACCCAGGTTTTGTTTTCTATCTAGAATTTTCAAAGAAGTTAAAAAAGACTTTAGGTAAGCTTTTTTTTGAAAGGCTTAAATTTCTATTCCTTAAAAAAGTCGGAGGCTGGTGGTATAGTTCATTGGTAGAGTGCTTGTCTAGTATGCTAGGCTCTGAGTTCAGTAAGTAGCACAGCAGCCCTACCCCTCCAAATTAAGGCACAGTATTGAAAGCAAAGCCATTGAGGAAAAGCCATTAGATGTCTGGGTGAAGCTCCGGCACGCTCACATGCAATGGAGGAAGCCTCACACAATCTGGCCCTGTGGGCAGAGCATGCTAGGAGATGTGAGGCAGGCAGGGTAAGACAGATAGACAGAGATAGGCAGGCAGAACAATAGAACGGGCTTCTGGAAAGGGGCAGGAGTTTCCTAAAGGAAGGGTATTTTAGGGTCAGAGATCCCAGGGAGATGTTACTCCTCTGCTTTTCCTTGCAGGGGTGTGAGGTGTGGAAAGCAAGAAGTGTATCTAAATAACTTCAGATATTAATTGTTGATGGTTGGAGCTGCTGCCTTTTCCTTGTCTCCTTGTATTTCCTGTCTCAAACCCCTAATCAGCCCTGGCAACACAGAGTATTTGAATTATGAAGAACATAACTTCTGCAAAATTATATAAGGGGCAGTAAGGGTATAAGGATGAAAAAATCTATGTTACTACCAAACCTCTGCAAGCTCCTAATCTGTATTAGAATGAAATTTCTAGTACAAATCTGTGTATTTGTGCCCTTAAACCCCAAATTCATATCTGAAATTTAATTCCCAATGTGGTGGTGTTAGGATGGAGCCTTTGGGAGGTGATTAAATCACAAGTTCTCTACCCTCATTAAAGGGATTAGTGCCCTTTTAAAAGAGGCCTGAGGCTGGGTGTGGGGACATACACCTGTAATCCAAGCACTCAGGAGGCTGAGGCAGGAGGATCACTGACAGTTCAAGGCCAGGCTGAATTACATAGTGAGACCTTGTCTCAAAAAACCAAAAATAAAATAAAATAAAATAAAATAAAATAAAATAGGCTTGATGGAGCATGTTAGCCCCTCTTGCCCTTTCACCATGTGGAGACACATGGAAGCCATCATCTATAAGTAAGAGACCTCTCCAGACACTGAAACTGCTGGTGCCTTGATACTGGACT
>NW_004624815.1:9500696-9514653 GCF_000247695.1 Heterocephalus glaber
TATAAGTAAGAGACCTCTCCAGACACTGAAACTGCTGGTGCCTTAATGTTGGATTCCCAGCTCCCAAAACTGTGAACAATAAGCTTCTGTTGCTAATAAATGATATTTTGTTATAGCTCAGATGGAGTGAGGCAGTGACCCAAATAGACTGACACTTATTTTTGACAAGGTAGAACTGGGTGCTTCTGGGAAGCAATTAGAGAGAAATAGAATTCAAATGAGGCCTTGAGGGAAAGATGAGAATTCTGTGTGTATGTTTAAGAAGCAAGGAGGTTCTAGTAACAGAAGCAACCTCTTCAAAGATGGGAAAGCAAGATGTTGAGGGGCTGGGTGAAGTTGGGGCATGGCAAAGTGAATCGTGGGGAGGGGTACAGTGCATGTCATGAGAGAAGGACCATGAAATCGGAAGCAAAAGGAGGGGGAGATCTTATGGATCACTTTGCATACCAGTGAGTGGTGAACATTACTGAGTTAGCATGGTGAGTGTTTGAGCCTTTGGTGAGGGGCTCTGGGGGAGTGGAGTGGCAGGACAGTGCTGGCTGCGACTGTGTGCACCAGAGGCAGCAGAGAGAGCTTTTTAGGTGTGTTATTCTTTTGTTCTCTATCACTCAGATATTATCAAAGGTATTTTTTCTCAATCCTTTGAGAATAAGTTGAAAACATCGTGCCTCTTTACCCCTACATTTCCTAAAATATTTTAGAGTGTATTTCCTAAAAAATAAGACATTTCTTTTATGTAACTTTGATATGAGTATTAAAATAAGGAAATATAATATTGTATAAGCATTGCTTAATTTGTAGACTTTATTCAAATTTCACCGTCTGTTCTCCTTCCTCCCTTTTCCTGCTGGCACTTCTCTCTTTCCTTCCCTTCTTCCTTCTCTTCCCTTTTCTTTCCTTTCTCTTTCCTTCCTTTTTTTTCCCTTCACTCCTTGGAAGGAAATTTTTGATTCACTTGAAACTTCTTTAATCTTTATAGAATGGATAATGAAGCTGTTTTCTGAGAAAGTTAGAAGTATACGGTATTTGGGAATTTGAAAGGGCCAGAGAAAGGGTGTATAATGGCACTGACGGGGCGATGGTCTATGGATGGCTCATTCTTAGGACTGTCTGAACCCCACTTTTCCTCCTCTAGTGATACCTCAGAACTGATAGAGGAAAAAATTGATTGTATCAGTTCAATTAAAGGAAGGTCAAGGGTACTATTAATTTCAGACATCATAGAAAATTGTTAGAAATGGTTCCCTATAGGTTGTGAGGTGAGAGGAGAATGACTAAACTAGGTTAATGTTCTCTAGAATTTTCCTGTGAAATATCTGTAGTGACAGAGAAGGAGACAAGCTTATTTCTGAGGCTTGAGGTGGTAGTCTAAAGTAACCTGCTAGAAGGCTGAGAACTCTAAAGCCTAGCTTGTATTTTAAATGTTAAAAATTCCATTATGGATCTATATTTGTTTTAATTTAAAATTCAGTATTGAGTTATTTATTATTGAGTAAAATAGATACTGAAAAGATATGTCCCATATTTTCCCGGGCTGAGGCCTATTCTTGTGGGCTGAGGGAGGGAATACATATCCCAGGAGAAGAAGGAAAGATAGAGCAGAATCAGTAGGAAATGACAATGAAGGGGCAGAAAAAATTTCACAGCTGGAAAAGAGTAGAAATGTGAACAATTGAAGTTGTAATTAAAGAGCAGATTTCATACTATCAGATTGTGGAAAGGAGACAATTCTAAGTGATATTAGGCCCCAAAGTATGATCAAGCAAACCACTAAGTGATGTTGATGGGGAGATGGAGACGCCTTGGGTAATTTCAGTTTCACTGAGGTGCCTCTGACTTAGACCTTCAAATACAAAATTTCTCTCTTGTGATTAACAAAAGGAAAATTCATATTTAAAAGGAAGCATGTATAAAATGTTCAGCCGGACATGTATTTTTAAACCTGGTCTTTAAGTCAGAAGGAGATTGATAAGGCCATTTTAAATCCTTTTAGGGAACATATTTGATATCTGGCTCTTATTCTCCAGTCTCCATTCAATGGAGAAGCAGGAAGGCCTATACAATTGAAATGCCATTTGTGACATTGAGAAATTTTTAAATGAATGCATTTTCAATTCACTGATAGGAGAAATTCTTATTGACTTTATCGATGAAGGTGTTGGCCTTAAACAACAAGCAGATGATTTGTGGATTAGTGACTATTTCCAGAGAGGAAGTAATCTATCAATTGTGCTCATCTTCTTTCTATGTTTTATAATATAGTTGCAGGCAAATGTTTCCCCTCAACCTAGTGGATGGATTTTTGCAGTGGCATATAACATGAAACATGTAACATGAGTGCGTAGTACAATAGCAAAAGAAGTGATATAAAATTTTAATGTTTGTGATTTGCTGATAACAGTTTGTAAGTAGAGTAATTATGATATCTGTTGATAGCTTCCATTGGTAAATGATTTTAATATTGCCCCACCTCCAAAACTTGAAAAGCATACAGGTAATAAATATTCTTAGTAAGAAAAGAATTAAGTAAAAGGAAAAAAATGTATTGAACCATCTCAAATGGACCAGTGTGAATGTCATCATGCACATCCTTTTAAACGTTGTTTCAAGCTACTTCAAGACATATTTATGTCTACATAAATGGAATTAATTATATCTTACAATTGTAGAAGGTGAGCATTTAGACTTACCTTTAAACTACCTTAGAAAAGTATCCAGAGCATAGTGAAAAGAGCAATAAAGCAAGAGAAGTGAAGCCTAAGTTAACAAAATGACAGTATGCTAAGAACTAGCATATTGAGGAGATAGTTTTTAAGCTTAGCAGGCGTTCAGGAAGTACGTGGGTGCATTTCCCACATTTGAGTCTGGTCTATTTATTTTCAGCTTTTACAGCTGCATGACAGACATCCAAGGCCATGTCAGTATGATGAGTTTCTATCATGTTCCCTCAGCAAAGAGGAACTATTATCACACAAGATTGAGAATTTAGACTGTCAAGATCAGAAGGCTTTCCTACAGAAGCTCTGTCCCTCAGATCTGTGAGAACATTCCTACATTCCTGGATACCACCAGTTGCCTCCCCAAGCTGGGTATCACTGAATCTTAGAGCTGTGCCAGAGGGTAGAGCTGTTTTTATGTCCCCTGCTCTGTCAACAGCAGACTTACCTGTGGATTTGCCAGTGGAGAGAACATCCAGAGTGATGAGTGAATTCTCTACTGACATGGAGGGATTACTACCCAGTCACATTTCTCTGGTTTTACTTGTTTCATTAATTATCCGATGTCAATTACTTATAAATTTAGACATTTCTGTTATCCTATACTATTTGTAAAATTCAAGGTGATTACTATAATTTCCTCCTATATGCATTCTGAATGAATCAAAGATGAAACTAGCAGTGTTTCTTACCCTTTGAAAACATTTGTCTCATTTTCATAGATAGAAAACTTCCATGTTTTCCTGGTGACATTAACGTATTCTTCTAGAGTAGTGGTGCCTATATTCATTAAGAATCTTGAATTTAACAAAATGCTCACGTATCAAAGTGTGTGCACCCCCTGTGTGTGCATGCATGCATATGTGTGTGCATGTGTGATGGGGAGGAGGAGGAAGAGAAAAAGGAGACCAATGGGTTAAAATTTCATGCAAAGGAATATATTTATCATTGGGTTAGGAACTAAAGGCTGTCAGTAAAAACCAATAGATCATTGTAAAATTTTTATAAACTTGTTGCATGTATGTACTTTTATTTCTTAATAAAATTCAAATACCTTCTCATGAAAGAGAATGACCTTTCAGGACATGTTGGAATTGTTTGTCCTGGTGTCCTGTCACCATGGTGTTGGGCAGTGCATCTTCAGATTGCTCTGAGAAGACCCCAGTGGAGTTACAGGGAAAAACAAAGTATGAGGACATGACTGTCCTGGTTAGACAGAGTCCCCCAGATCTGAGTTGCTCTAGTCAAACTTCTCTAGGGTTAGAATGTTTTGCTTTCAGAGTCATCTGGATTGTTTACTAAGGATAGATATGTCCCAGCCTCACGTGAGACTTCCTGATCCAAGCTCTGTGGGATGCTGCTTGAGAATATAAATACTAGGGAAGCTCTCTAGCTTGGGCAGATTTGAGAACTGCTGGTGTAACTAATGGTGGACAATGGGACAGACTGGAAGCACCGTAGGAACAAAGCATGTATGTGTACATGTCTGTGTCTAGTGTGTTGTGCAAAAATTGTAAGATAAAATCAGGTTACTGAAATTTGCCAAGAAGCATGATGGAAGACACATTAACCAGGTGCCAAGGATGTGGCTTTAGTTCTTCTCAGAAACTCCCTCCTCTAGGGCAGGAGGTTCTGGAAAGCACTGCCTGGGTTTGGACTAGATCCTACATTTATGGGCCCAGTACTGCTTGGCTCTAGGAAAGGCCATCCGCAATGTTTTCTTTTAGAGTTCTGTTTACTATTTGACTTTGATTTTCTACCTCCTGCACTCATATTCAACCCTCTTTGGTGTGTTTTCAGGATTTTCTGATGGTTCTCTAGTATCTTAGGTTTCTCATTTTCCATGCCCTTTATTTAGGATGCCAAGCTACAAATTTAATAGATTAACAAGGTTTGAAGAAAACCACAGAAGCTGGAACTACATATGATGCATTCTGTTACATGCCCAGAACCTGCTGTACATGACAAGAATAAGGCTTTATTTACCTCTTGGGTGCACCAAGCATAAACACTCTCTAATGAGGGGGAAAAACTCAATGGAGGAAAAAAGTGCTTTCTGCCAATGGATAGCAATTCTTCATGGAGCTATGGGCTCAGTATTAGTGAGGGATCTTTTAAAGGAAGACAGTCTGCAGTTTGGTATGGCTGGGTTGGCCTTATATCCTAAAATACAGGGCAGACTTGATCTTGCCTATTGAGCTGGTGTCCATGTGGTTAAGGTCTCTTTTACGCTCTGCACTGTGCTGATTTGTATAATAAGTTAAGTGGTTCCTATGAGTACTGCGGCTGAATGTTTCTTGGTATTACTAAATAATTGATTTGGGTCTTTGATTTATTCTAATTCAGGCCCATCCCTAACATCTGTGAGTCTAGGATAAGAGGCTCTCCTATCCCACAACCATGTCCTTCCTTTCTTTTCTTGCCTTGGCTCCACTAGTGACTGGAAGAATCCCACTAGAATGTGTGTGGACATCCAGCTTGTTTATCTACTTTTAACCACACCCATAGTCCAATGGCCACCTGTGACCATCTCCAGGGTTGGGGTGCACACTGCCTATGATGTCGTCTTTCTTTGAGAGGGTAAAGACTCACACAGGCCCTAGAGGCTAGCTTTGGAAATTCTAGGGTCATGAGTCCAGGAGTGGCCTAGAGGGAAGTTGTTACTGTAGATATGTTCCACAACCCAACATTGCTGGACACGTGGAGAGGACTGGTCCAAGGAGGCGGGAGAGTGACGCCTTCAGGTACCAGCCCCAAATTAGGGTTACTTGGCTCCAAAATGGTCCTGTCCTTTTCCTTGCAGCTTTTCAAGGATCCTGCTTCTAACATACTCTCAAACATCTCACTAAAGCAGGTTTTCTATGACATTCTGGAGTGTTTGGATCAGGAAACTTCACACATGAGTAAAGCTTGCTCACCTGATTTAGGTTCAAGAGTATCCTTCATCTGTTCTGCTAGAAACCCCTTGTCCTACCCTCCAACTTCCTTGTCCTTAAATGCCATGTGTTTAGGGTAACAACTTCATTTTTAAGGTTGAGACAAAACAAAACAAGAAAACCACTGTGGTTTAATGGTTTTAAAGTCATCCAAAGGGGAAAAATTGCTCCCCAATATGTTTCATCGATGGAAATTTGGTGGACATTTTCTTTGCTTGCTGATGTGCTTCACCAGGTGTGTGGGTGTGAAGACAGGAACACTGTTTGCTTAGCCATTCCCGCAGTGGCTTTGTTTGTCTGAAGATCAAGCACATGGAAAGATTTTCCTCTCATGTGATTACAAAATCATATCTTTAACAGTTCTCAGATACTTCTATCTATTTATGGCACTTCTTGAGTAATTATTAAAGTCAGCAAATACACTTTTTTTCCTTGACTCTTTAGGATTGAACTAGCTCACAGGGCATAAGGTATTTCCCTGAGTAGGAGCACTTTCCTTTCCCACGTGGATGTGCTATAGATAGGGTCATTATGTAAACAGCACACAGGTTGTGCACTATACAGTCTTAGAGATAAATTTCACAGAGCATATGAATAAGGTCACAGAAAGTGGTAGCCCAGCCTGTGCCTGTGCTGACCAGGGTTCCCCTCAACTCTGTATCCTCCAACCAGTCTAATTTCTTTTCTCTTTATCATCATATGGAAAAGATGGATATTTAAAAAGAGGAATTGAAAAGTATGTTATTTTTACATTTTAACCATCTTTCTTTTTGAGTATCCAATCTCCTTCTAATATTAAAGTAAATCAGGGAAGAGAGAAGCCACTAAGAACTAATCACTAGATAACCAATGATTTTCCAACAATTCAACCAAAAACGTATTTATAAAATCCTGTTTTATGCTGGTGGGTAAAGTAGCTTCCTTGGGATATGAAAAGGTATGGCCTTTCCATTTTAATAAATAATTAAATGTGATTTCCATGAAATTAATAGCACAAGGGGACCCCTCAAATGTTCATATGCTATTATTACCCACTGGTATCCAATAAAACTCACATTAAGTCACACTGCTCGGGATAATTAGTTGTCCGCTAGAAAGGTACTCTTTGTTCTAAGCCTCAAAGAAACTTGCCTGCCTTTATTTGGTCATAACAAGGGACTAAACTGGGCAGGGATTACTGATTAGATATTTGCATGTTATATTTTTGGTTTTCAGTGGCTGCAGAATGAAGAGGGGCATGTTTGGATAGCAGAATAAGTGTCAAATAAGTCCTGAGGGTGCTCTGTGTGTGTTTACTCATTATCTTTATGTGCTGCTATTACCACCTCACTCTTTTGACTATTGGAAACTTCCATTCTTAATAATTTGATTCATCTCTACCAACCCAGCCTTCCTTGACAGCCTGAAAACCAGAGTTTATGAAGTCCAGATATATTTTAAATCTCTTTTATCAAGTCCAAGAGAGAATTTTGTAGAGACTGTGTTAAGTTAAGTGCCTCGAAAGAACACCCACTGTGGGAATTTTGATACATAATGATGCCCAGGGAGGATTGGGCTTCATTCCAAAATGCTACAAACAGATAAAATTTAAGCAAGCAAATATGACACACATCCTTAACTATTTTCCAAAAGGAAAAAAAGCCCACAAGAAATGATGTAATTTGGAAAGATAAACTAGTAGTGAGTAGTACATAGCTTCAGTGGTTGTCACAAGTATTGATTAAAGCATCTGATACATATTAGAATCTCAATAAAATAGTTATTAACTGAGTAAACAAATGGGTCTGATCGTGTTCAGAGACATTCCAAAGCAAGGAATACCTGCCATGAATGCTCACACTAAAGATTCTGATTGAGCACTGCTGTATTGAGTGCTCTCCAAGATATGCTTTGAGTTGGTATTTTCTGAAATAAATCCCATTTATTTCACTGAGACTCAAAGTGCTAAGCAATTTCCTCCTGGCATCAAAACTGGAACTTGAACCAATGCCTTGTGACTCTGGGCCTAGGGTTCTTTCCAGGATGTCAATGTGCCCTTTCAGAGCAAGGTGAAGAAGATCTGGAAAGCTGGTGGCAGAATCACTATTCACTGATCTGTAGAGAAGAGTAAAGCTAATCTTTGAAGACCTTGATACACTTTCAAATATCCTTCAAAAGACCCAAGTTCTGGAGACTGGAACAGTGAGGGAGTAGACAAGGAAGGGATGTGTCTGCTTTCTTACAGGCCATTTCTTCTGCTGTTCAGGTCAAGTCAGCTATTTCTTAATCAAAATTCCAGGCAAAGACTGTAGCAGATGAGATCTTTAGAAGTATAGTGGAAACCAGGAGGGAAAGGTCTTATAAATCATACATTTGCATTGTTGCCTTAATTTATACTATTATTAAAGCTTTTAAAAAATTTTCATAGAATTTATCTCTTCAACTACACTACAAACCTATCAGGACAACTTTTTTCTTTCTCTTGTATGTTCCTTGTTGTGTTAATCAGCTTTCTATTGCTGCGGCAAATGTCTGAGATAAACAACTTCAAAGGAGGAAATACTTATTTTGGCTCATGGTTTCAGAGGTTCAGCCCATGGTCATTTGGTTTTGTGACTTTAGGAGTGCATTTTAGAGGAGTCAATGGTGGGCAGGAAGTGAAAAAAAAGGGAAGGAAGGACCTCTTCCAAGGGCACATCTTCATCTGTCTCACTTTCTTCCACTAGGCACCATCTGATAAAGGTTCCACCACCTCCCAATAGGTCCCTATAGGTTGGCAGCCAAGCCTTTAGCACATGGGCCTTTGGGGGACATTTATGATCCAAACCATAACATTTGTACTCTATCCATATACAGTGACCTCTCCATGGGGCAAGGAGTTACCATATGGTATATTAGAGGTATTCCAAGAAAGTTGTGTGTCCCCAGTGGCTTGACTCCACTTTTGCAATACATGCCTTTTGTTAGAGTATTTCTTACAAATTAAGGAATGATGTATTCATTGGGTCTTGTTGACAGTGTTAATTAATTTGGACAGATGATCTATTCCACTGATAATACTCACTAATCCATTGGTAAATGGTAGTTAATTTTATTTAGCAATTGTCACTATGTAAATGCCCCCCCCCATGTGAAAAAAATGGTGATAGAGATGAGAAAATAGAGATATAGAACACATTTTTTGGGAAAGAGAGTGCTTTCCTACAGAGGGCAATTCACATATTGAGGTGAGGTGTTGCAAGAAGGGAGAGTTAAGGAGAAGGCTCACTATTAAATATGGCTTCTTGGCTTGAGTCAACCTTGGCCCAAGTTTTTAGACTGAGAGTAAGGAAGGAGAAATTGAGACAAAAATTTTGCTCTCTGCTTTGCCACTAACAGCTCACAAAGGCTCTCTCTGTGCCAGCCTGTTCAGAAACAGTAGGTGTGCGGTGTTCAGGGTTTTCTTGCAAAGGAAATCCATCATCTGGTGCTAACTGTGGCAGAAACCCCATGAAATTAAAATTCAAATCATGTAGCCAACTGAGCTTTAGTGCTTAGATCAGTTACTTTCACTATATAGTACAACCAAGTACTAGTTAGCCTGGCTTCTTGGAATATGAGATATGGATAATTGAACATTCTGGCTAACTCAGATTAAGGAAGAAACGTGAGGGAGCTGCCTGGAGCCATCTGTGCTATACCACCTCCTTCCGGGCCTTCCAGCCAGGGGCTGTCTGGTTAGGAGCAGAGCCACCTGGAGCCGACCATGTTGCACCACCCCCTTGCAAACCTCCCAGCCAGGGGCACACTGGTGAGAAGCAGAGCCACCCGGGTGGCTGCAGCACACCCCTACCCCCCGCCCCCCCGGCCTCCTGGTTGTGTCTGTACCTAGATCCACACTCCAGAGGCACAGGGGTCATAAAGGCCATTGTCCTGAGCTCCAGAAGATAGAGCAGAAGTGATCAACAGGAAGAGGGTCTCTCTCAGGCTCCTTGATGAAAATTAAAGCCCAGTGGAAAAGTGAAGAAAATCTCTGCAATAAAGGCACACCAGACCACTGCAGTTGGTAATTTGGAGAGATCACCACCTCGTGTCAGAACCTGGACCATCTTCAGGGGAAGGGCAGCTGGAACCTGCAGTAGAACCTTGCAGAATTCAATCCTGCATGCAGGAGGTCAGGGAGTTCAATCAACTTGGGCTTTGCAGCCAGAAGTCAGCCTGAATCTCAGGGGTCTGCTGCTGGCTTGCTGACACTAACTGACTTAGATCTGCACACTGTGGCCCACATTATCTGTGACAGCAGAGATACACCCTAAAGGAGGCCCTTCATTTTTATTTTTTATTTTTGAAATTAATTTTTTCTCTTATTTTTAATTTTTAATTTGTAGTTGCTATTTTTTTCTATTCTTTTCAAAAAATTTTTCTTCTTTCTCTTTTTTCTTTTCTTTCTCTCTTTCTCTCACTCTCTTGCTCTCCCACATTGTTCTTCATGCCCCTTTTTGTTCCTGTTCCTGCCCTAATTTGGATTTCTTCTTTCTTTTACTTTTCTTCTCTCTTTTTCCTTCTCTGGATTGTCATTAGTTTCAAAGGAAAGTGAATACAGTTTCTAACTTCGCTGTTGCTGTTAGGTTGTTCTGTTCTTGTCTTTGTTCTTTCATTCTGTCTTTATCTCGTCTTCAACAGTTCCCTAGAGTTTGTGTGATTTTCCTGTATCCTCTGGCCTCCCTTCTAACCTTTCCCTATCCTTCTACCTATATATCCCTCCCTCCCGACTTCTTCTAAGTCCCCTTTCCAAAGGGTAAACTTGTTATATTGAAGAATTTATTCACTATAAACATATTTTGGGCTGGTCCTTGATTTAGATTTAATTCACACGGTTAAAGGTGATAGATTAATAACTACCACAAATTGTCATTTTTCTCAGCTGTACTATATACTATTGTTATTGCTGATTATATCACTTGGGCTAAGGTGTTGTGATTGATCTAATCAGTTATCCTTCTGGTATAATGAAAGTGAGATTGCCCCAGAGTCATTAGAGACTCAAAACCTTAAGACCAGCTATATCCGGAAGACACCTCTGAGAAGGAATCATTCCATAAGGGTTCTAAATACAAGCAACAAAGATACCTACAATAAGCAATATCAAAGTATCAACCCAGGAACTAAACCGACGACAGTACCAACAACAAAAATAGAAATGAGAAAACATTTAAGTAAGGCACAGTCCCAGACTTCCAGCTCACCAAAGACAAACTCTGGTGGAAAAGAGGTGGAAAATCCTGATAATCAACCACCTGGACATCCAGGAAGTAACAAAACAGATGAATGAGGCTCTAGAAAAAATTTAAAACAAATAATTTCTGAGATAACTACAGAGATGGTGAGCAGAATGAAAGACATGATTAGAGACTCTAGAACAGAAACAGATAAAAACATAGATGAGCTCAGGACCATGATGAAAGTCTTGAATGCCCACCATAGGAAAGAAATGGAATCCATGAAACAGATTCAAACAGATATCCAGGAGATTAAAAAGTCTATTGAAAGTATACACAGCAGACTGAGCCAATCTGAAGACAGAATATCAGATATAGAAGACAGGATGGTGGTCAGTGACCATAAAAAGAGAGATCTCTTAAAATTAGCAAGGGACCATGAGAAGTCAATCCAACAGCTCCTAGATGATGCAAAGAGGAATAATATAAGACTGACAGGAGTCCATGAAAAAGCAGGAGAAAGTACAAATGATATAAAAAAACTGTTTACAGAATTAATGACAGAAAACTTCACAAACAGAGCAAGAGAATTTGACATACAGATAAATGAGGCATATAGGACTCCAACTGGTCATGATCAAAAAAATTCTACACCTAGACCTATAATAATCAAGATCCCAGAAATGTAACAGAAGAACAAAATACTACAAGCTGTTAGAGAAAAGAAACAAATCATTTGCAAAGGAAAGCCCATCAAAATCATAGCAAATTTTTCAATACAAATCCTCAAATCAAGGAGAGCCTGGGGTGAGGTATTTCAAGCCCTAAAAGAAAACAACCTCCAACCTAGACAGCTGTATCCTGCAAAACTATCTTTCAAAATTGATGACAAAGAACACCTGAGAAACTTCATGAATACCAAACCAGCACTCCAAACAATTCTAAAAATATCCTAGAAAAGGACAATGAAGGTCACAACTCCATGAGGCCCAACAGAGCAAATCCATCAGGCAAGGCAAGAAATTAAAAGGAGAGGGAGAAAAAACAAAAAAAGAGCCAACAACAGGAAAATAACATGAAAATGATAAGTCAATACATATCAGTTATAGCCATCAATATTAATGGCCTCAACTCACCAATCAAAAGAGACAGACTGGTGGAATGGATTAAGAAGCAAAATCCAACAATATGCTGTATACAAGAAGTGCATTTGGTTTAAAAAGAAACTCATAGACTAAAAGTAAAAGGATGGAGAACAGTTCTCCATGCAAAAGGAACCCAGAAAAAAGCAGGGGTAGCTATCTTATTTACAGACAAAGTAAATTTCAAACCGAAACTAATTAAGAGAGAAAAAGAAGGTCACTACATCCTTGTAAAGGGAACAATCCAAGAGGAAGAGATGACAATCATAAATATATATGCACCAAATACTAATGCCCCCAACTATACAAAACAAATATTAAGGGACATGAAAAACCAAATAAACACTAATACAATTGTAGTGGGGTCCTCAATACCCCGCTGTCACAAATAGATAGATCATCTAGACAAAATTCAATAATGAAATACTATAACTGAACCAAGCTTTTGAACAAATGGACTTAATAGATGTCTACAAAGTGATCCACACCACAAAATCAGAGTGTACATTCTTATCAGTTGCACATGAGTCATTCTCTAAAATAGACCACATACTGGTTCACAGGACATGTTTAAGTAAATGCAAAGGAATTGAAGTTATCCCCTATATATTATCAGACCATAGGGCAAATAAACTGGAGATCAATAGCATAAGAAACTGCAAGAACTTTACAGACACATGGAAATTGAATAACACCCTTCTGAACAACTAGTGGGTCACAGAGAAAATTAAAGAAGAAATTAGTTTTTGCAATTAAATGATAATGCCAGTATAACATACAGGAATCTACGGGACACAATGAAAGCAGTCTTACGAGGGAAATTTATAGCAGTGAATGCTCACATTAGGAAAACAGAGCAAGCTCAAATAAACAATCTAATGCTGAATCTTAAGCTCCTAGAAAAAGAAGAGCAAGGCAAACCCAAAGCTCCTACAAGGGAGAAAATTATAAAGATCAGAGCAAAAATAAATGCAATGGAGACTAAGAGAACAATACAAAAAAGTCAATGAATCAAAGAGATGGTTTTTTGAAAGAATAAGTAAAATTGATAAACCCTTAGCCAAATTTATCAACAAAAGGAAAGAAAAGGCTCAAATCCATGCAATTAAGAATGAAAAAGATGAAGTCACAACAGATCCACCAGAAATCCAGAGGATCATCAATACCTACTTCTAGAAGCTGTACTCTAATAAAATGGAAAACACAGAAGAAATGGACAGATTTCTAGATATATATGAATTACCAAAGTTGAACAAAGAAGATAAAAAATTCTAAACACTCCAGTTACAATCAGTGAAATTGAAAATTTAATTAAAAATTTACCAATAAAATAATGCCCAGGTCCTGATGGCTTCACTGCTGAATTCTACAAGACATTTAGAGAAGAACTATTGCCACTACTCTTTAAACTTTTCAATGAAATTGAAAGGGAAGAAATACTTTGAAATTCATTCTGGGAAGCAAGTGTTACTTTGATTCCAAAAGCAGGGAAAGACACAATCCAAAAAGAGAACTACAGGCCAATCTCCCTAATGAATATAGATGCAAAAATTCTCAATAAGATACTGGCAAACAAAATACAGAGGGTCATCAAAAAGATCCTATACCCTGACCAAGTTGGATTTATCCCAGGGATGCAAGGATGGTTCAACATACTTAAATCAATAAATGTAATACACTATATTAGCGTAGACAAGGACAAAAAACATATGATCATCTCAATAGATGCAGAAAAAACATTTGATAAAATTCAACACCCATTCATGATAAAACCCTGCAGAAAATTGGAATAGAGGGTCTTTATCTCAACCTGATAAAGGCTATCTATGAAAAATCAACAACCAACATCATACTACATAATCAAAAACTGAAAACCTTCATGCTAAAATCAGGAAGAAGGCAAGGATGTCCACTATCACCACTCCTGTTCAATATAGTTTTGGAAACATTAGCCACAGCAATTAGACAAGAGAAAGAAATAAAAG
>NW_004624815.1:9517568-9546399 GCF_000247695.1 Heterocephalus glaber
AAAAAAAAATGGTGTTGGAAAAACTGGATTTCAACTTGCCAAAGATTAAAACTAGACCCCTATCTCTCACCAACCACTAAACTAAAATCAAAGTGGATTTAAGATCTAAATTTTAAAACAGAAGCACTGAACTTTCTGGAAGATAAGTTAGGTAGATCTCTTGAAGACATTGGCATAGGAAAAAACTTTTGAACAAATTCTTGGTAGCGTGGGAACTAGCACAAGGAATCAACAACTGGGATCTCATCTTACTAAAAAGCTTCTACACTGCAAAAGAAAACACCAACAGTGCTAAGAGACAACTTACACTGTGGGAAAAAATTTTTACCAGCTGTTCCCCAAAGGCCTACTATCTAGAATATATAAAGAAATAAAAAAAATCAGACCCCTCAAATATAAAGACCCAATTCAAAAATGGGCATGTGAAATGAACAGACATTTCTCAAAGAAGTAAAAGAAGCAAATAAACATATGAAAAAATGTTCAACATCACTGGTCATTTGAAAGAGGCAGATGAAAACAACACTGAGATTCCACCTCACCCCAGTAAGAATGGCTGCTATCAAAAAATCAACCAATAACAAATGTTGGTGGGTTTGTGGGTAAAAAGGTATGCTTTTTCTTTTTTGGTGGCAGTTCAAACTGGTGCAACCACTGCGGAAATCAATATGGAGATAACTCAATCAAGTTGGATTAGAAGTCTCATTTGACCCAGCTATTCCTCTGCTGTGTATCTTCCCAAAAGAATTAAAAGAATCATACCACAGTGATATATGCTCACCCATGTTTATAGTGGCACAATTTATAATAGCTAAAACTTGGAAACAGCCCGAATGGCCATCAACTGGAGAATGGATAAAGAGAATGTGGTTTTTCTATAAAATGGAGTACTACTCAGCCACAAAGAATGAGAAAATAGAGACATTTATAGCTAAGTAGATGCACATTGAGGCCATACTCTTAAGTGAAAAAATAGGGCACACGTGTCAATACTGAATAGTTTCTCTGGTGTGAAAAAGTAAAAGTGCAAATAAGGATCCAAGTGTATAATTTTTATTGTGAAAAAGAAGAAAAGGTCTAAATGAGTAGGGGATGTGGGAGGGGTAGGGGACAAAAAGAATGGAAAAGAAAAAATACAAGAAAAAGAAAAAAATGGAAACAAAGTCTTTGTAAATAGGGAAGAGTGGAGGGGTTGAAGGGAGGGCAGGGGAATGGGGAAAAAATAAGAACCAAGATGGATTATGTAATGGTTCAAGATCCCAATGATGAATGTAACTGTATTTTATACTTAAAATGTACCGATAAACTTAATGAAGAAAAAAAGAGGAAGAAACATGATATGAACAATAACAACCTTAGACCTAGGACAGCGGGCTCTTTCCACATGTACTCTTTTTAGAGGGCTCTTTTGGCCTTCCTGCAGCTGTACCAAGCTCCATCAGGAGAAAGAAGATTCTGCAGATCCGAGAGGATATTTTCCATCCAATATCCCCACTTCTGAACTGCACAGAATCCTTCAATTCCCTGCGTAGGTGATTTTACAACTGCTTCCAGGAGCTGGTGTGTCTCTGTTAGGGGTCCAGTCTCCTAGGGCGAATTATACCATGCGTGTGTGATGGTTCCTTGGACAGAAGATTGTGGAGCCATGTATGGATCTTTGATGTGTGAGCTGGTTTATGCTGAGGGTATGCATAATTGCAGGACAGAAGTGAGGCTGGGAGAGAGAAATCAGGGAGCTACCACCTGGAGGCCTTTGGCTCCACAATTTTTTTCCAGTGGGAAACTATTTAAAAGCCAAGTCCTGTTAGTGCCCTTTTTCTTTGGTACCGGGGCTTGATCCCTGGCCCTGCCCCCGCCCCCTTTTTTTTTGAGCCAAGTCCTCTTGACTGTGAAGCATGCCATAAGCAGTAAGTAGGCTTTAATTGACCACTGGTATTCTTGCATGTCTTCCTGGTCTGTGTGTGGACTTGTTCTGTACTAGGTATTACTTCTTCAGAGATACTCCTAGGGTGTTGCTATTGGTGGAGATGGTAACCACTATTATTTTATGAGCTCTGAAAAAGTGCTCATTTCTATTTTCTTGTAAACTTTTCTTTTTCTTTGAATACTGGTCTATAAAGGTAATTGAATTTCTGTTAGTAAATTGAATGTTCTAGTTAGTTGTGTTTTGGTTACTTCTTACTGTATTCATTCTTGCTACATGTTCAGAGTATAAATGATTTCCTAGGTGAGTATCTTATTGATTTACCTTCTCTATTATGATGTATGATTTTTCAAGTGCTGGAAGATTATTCACATGTCATTTTAAAATGCAGTCTGTCTTTGTTTCTTCTTCCCTTTCTCTCATCCTTGAAGATACACTGATGCTTACTTACTGTTGTCCCAGGCCCTGTGCTAGAATTTCTCTTGTGCTATTTTTTTAAATGATGACTATTGATGGTTTAAAATGTCATCATCTAGCATTGTTTCTTTTATCTGAAAAAGCCAAAGTATAAATAAAGAGCAAAAAAAGATAGATGATAGCAAATGGAGATAATGTAGACTATGTAGAAATGGGGAGGGGATCTAAGAATAGAGGGAGAAAAGAGGGTAGGGAGAGAAAGGGGAAGTAAAAAGGATCAAAGTGTGATATGCATTTGTACCAATTCCCTGTGATGAATGTATTTATTATGTGTCACACACACATATACTAATAAAGGGAAAAATAAAATACCATCGTCTACTGTTTAATAAATCCCCATCTTTTGGAGGATTTAAAGTTAGCCTTTTAATATCCACATATTTCACTTCTATTTTGGAGAGAATTAGGTATGTGTTGCTAGGCAAAGAGTACATGTAAAAAATTTAAAAATGTAAACTCTATGATTAGAGCTGTTATTTAGACCACTCCTTTACCTCTCTCATTGCATTACTCTTCTCTTTCTATAAATTCTGTTCTTGTTACTGGACCTAGGTCTAGTTGCTCCCTGCTTGAAAGCCAATACATAGAAGGTGAGACTTGATAGGAAAGGAATCAAGTACACTGAAGGGAAGGCTTCAGGAAGACATAGGGACTGTCACCCCCAAAGCTCTATAGGGAAGCAAAGGAGGTACAGAGCAATGAACCAGAAGACTATGTGCTTGGTGAGGTCTTCATTATCTAGGGCAGTGATGACAAACCTTTTAGAGGTTTCAATGATACAAACAGCCTGCTGTTGCACATGTGCCATAGGTGTGCCACCATTGATAAGGGATATGTGCCTCCTCCTCCCCATCCAGAGTCCAGAACATCAAAATCAAACTTGCGCTCCTAGGGCCAGTTGTAAACGTATTACTTTCCTGCATATTAAACACCATAGCAATTTACATGCTGTGTGTTAGTTGATGCACAAGATTAAAGAATAGGAGGGGTATTACACAGCCTCATGTTATCTGAGCGTCACCAGATGTTCTGTGTTCTGTGAACCTAAAGAAATATGACTTAGCAGTTAATATCTTAATCATTTTGGTGTGGTTTTTCTTTAGAATTTAGAATGGTGGGCAAAAGGATGGGGGAAGCAACTCTGCAAAGGGGAACTCTCAAAGCAGTGGTCACTGTAACATTCTCTTTCCCTAAATCACAGTGTCTCATCTCTTTCCCTAAAGTCTTTATCCTGTCCCATACCCTTATCCTGCCACATCTCTGGGCTCTCTCTCTCTCTCTCTCTCTCTCTCTCTCTCTCTCTCTCTCTTTTGGTACTGGGGATTGAACTCAGCAGGCGGTGAAACCACTGAGCTAAATCCCTGGCTCTGCTTTTTCTTTCTTAATTATGCCCTTTCCCTCTTCCATATTTCTGCACTCCACATCTTGGCTTCTTTCCTCATATCAGCGCCCTTTTGTCTTCATTTATGTTTATGTCCACGGGGGAGGCACAGTCAATCATCTTTTAAGGTGACAACTGACACCTAAGTGTGAGGTCCCAAATCAAAGAGTTAGAGAGTCACATGGCTTAGGAGTTGTCAAGATCTTGGCGATAGATCATCTAGGAGATCCTCTTCATTTTTGCTTGAGAAGATACATGTGGTGAATTATATAATTTCCCTAAGGCTACACAATGGCCAGGGTTCATATGCCTGTTTTTCTCGTCCAGTGCTATTTTTTGTCATAATAGCGTCTTAATATGTGCAGGTGAAAATAATAAGGTATCATGAGTTACAGAGTTATTTATTCCTATGGTACCAGGGAAATAGCAAAGTCTCTCCTAGTCTAGGGTATGAGTGTAAAGGAACATAGATGTCCTGATAAGTCATCATTTCTTCAAAAATTCATGAAAAGATAGTAAGAACCATGGGCAATAAGTTCAGACAAATTACTGCAGAAAACAGTGCACTTAGGTCAGAGGGCAGAGAAGCACATTTGTCAAATATTTAGAGGGAGAGCTATGGACCTTTCGATTGGAAAAATGTTTTAAAAATGAAGAAGTCGATCCTTTCCCTTGATTTTTCTTATTTCTTTGAAATTTTCTTATTTTGAAATTTATGGCAATGTGTATCACAACTTCATGCATAAATTAAGATTAGTATATTGTACTCTCATTTACTTGAGTTAATATAAACTTAAAAGTCTTCAGGCAAGACCAGCTGCAATTATACTTCCAAAAATCTCCTTTTTATCATTATTTACAGCTAAGAAGACATTTATGATCTCCCTTTGGTCTTCTCTAGGAAAGCAGTTTTGGCAATGCTTTCCTTACTTGAAATTCTCATATGTGTAGAACTCTAGTTAGGAAAATGAATAAGTAAATAACAATTCCTAAGACTATAATCTGTCCTTTGTGACATAAATTGATCTCTATTCACATATGTGGACTATTTCCCAGTTTTGCAATTAAATACTCTGATATACACAAGCAAACATGCCAATTTCTTCCTAGTTGAGGATAATCTAGTCAACCTTCTTTTTTTTTTTTGGTACTGGGGATCGAACTCTGGTCCTTGTGCTTGCAAGGCAGGCTGTGGAACCACTGAGCTAAGTCCCTGGCCCACAGTCAACCTTCTTTTTAAAAAAATTTTTTTTAGTTCTGAGGACCAAACCGAAGGCCTCACGCTTGCTAGACAAGCATTCTGTCACTGAGCTAAATCCCCAGCCCCTCAACCTTCTTTTTTAAACAAAGTATATGCTTTTAAATAGATCTATAATTTTCTCAAAATTGGATTATAAAAGGTTTATCTGAGCTGTAATCAGAGGGATAATTAAATAGGAAAGGTAAGAGAAATCTGACTGTGCATGTTTACAATATAAATTGAAAAAATAAAATGGGATTTTTAAATCCTAAGGGTAATTCAACCAATGCATATGTATAATAAGGTGAAATTCCCTCCTTTCCCATTGTAATCTTGAGGTGGTTGGTGATTTTGAAGCTAGATTTCTCACAGAAAATAAACAGTTTGATGGAAGAAATTTGACCTTATTTTATCTTTTACTGCTGTCTTAGGAAAATGTGAAGATGGTACTCTGAAACAGTTTTTAAAAATGTTTTTGTTATTTTTCTACATAATGGTTCTTTATGTTCTCAGATCTGTTTTAGTAGTCTGGAATATTTTCTGGAGTGATTTTTTTTTAATGTTGAGAAATCTTCCCTCTTCTATGATGTGGCTATTCCCTCTGAAATGCTATGGGTGTTTAATTTCCATTTAACCTCATTTATGACAGGCATTATGTTTCACTGTATCTTTTTTTTTTTTTTTCCGGTACTGGGGGTCAAACTCAGGACCTTGCACTTGTGAGGCAGGGGCTGCACCACTGAGCTAAATCCCTAGCTCCTTTACTTTATCTTATAAGAATTTGTTAGGTAAATATCTTCCATACCAAATTTTAGACTCTTTGAGGGTAGGGTCAATATTGTCTTCTTTACTCAGGGCCTTTCATTTGATTGGTGAAATGCTGGAGAGCTCAGTGAATGCAGGTGAGAGTCACATTGCTCTCTGAGAATACACTAACGGTTAGCCAGTTCACACCTATCCAAGGATGCAGAAACAGTGTGCTCATAATGTCCTGAACTTCATAATGATGCTCTGAGCATGAAGAGTGGAAAAATAGATATGTTTAACCTTTTTTCAGCACAGTTGAAAATGTGATTCAGTGCGATTGATCATACTGAAAATGAATAGCAAATGAGATGATGCTTAGATAAACTGAAGAGAATTCTGGATTTTTTCCATTGGTTCTTTGGACAAGTAGTAATCTTCTAGTGTTTTCTCATATATTTACCAATTTCCAGGGCCTGAGGGTTCTTCATTATAGAATATCTAAGACTTGAGGCTTTTCTTGTTATTTCTCATTTAATTGCTTATTAATCTTTTTTTAAGAGGAATAATAAGAAATATGAGTTTGTTTTTGCCCTTAATTAAACTTTCCTATGAAATTGTTTGAATTCTTTAAGCCTATTGAAAAAAACCTATTTGGTCACTTTTTCTGGGCTTTTGATATTTGTTATAGGGCTGCTAATGTTCCAGAACATTATTAAATCGAGAGTACATTTGGTTCAGTTTTTCCCTTTTGTCTCTCTATAGTCCAGCAGCCCTAGTAGAGAGTCCAGTGGAATTACAGATACGAAGGACTGCCATCTTTGGCTTCTACAACTGAAATCCATTGATTCTGGAAGACTTCTCCTTTGGTAGGAATAGGGTGGTTTCAGAATCCTTATCAACAGACTTTTGGTCAAATTCAGCCTTTCACCATTTCTGTGGATGGGAAATAAAAGCATCTGTGATAACTTCCCGAAGACCTCTAATTATGAGAAAACTGGGAAAAATACAATTATTCCTATTATGAACATATTCCTTGATGTGAACTCACTTGGAGCCAACTCATGCAATTTTAGAGATAGCAGAGATTAACAAAGGACACAGGGACAAAAGGAGATGGTCAAAGACTGTATGAAGTACATATTCCTTACGTAACTTTTATTTCCTTTGAACATGTAGAGACATTGACAAGGCACAGGGCTGTTTTTCTAATGCAAAATGCAGGTGATATACTACTGCATGGTGGAGTGTCACTTCATTTACTCCAGGAAAGTGTGTTAGGTCCTTACTGAGTGCAAATCACTGTCCTTAACACTTAAAAAATTCTGATTTTCATTTGTGACCCACCTTCTATTTTGGACAATTTGTTTTTTGTGATTTCTGCTTTTACTTCATCATTTATAGGTAGGATGCAGTAACAGTAATGACTTGATAACCTCACAGGAAACTCTAGGTTGATTAATAGATGACCCATCTTAGTCCAAAAAAACTCACATAAAGACAGCAAGACAACATGTATATATTAGAGTCAAATCAATGCTAGCCTTATTGTCTGCAGGCTAAGATAGTGCCATGCACATGGCCAATTATCTTTACCCGTTCAACTTGACCAGTTTAGTGAACTTCGTACTTATAGTTTGTATCGTGGGAAAAATAGGAAGCATAATAGTACCCCCAAATTACATTTGCCAAGGTTGAGATTGATTTCCCCAGTTTATTTTGATATAAATTGTAGATGATACAAGTTTTTCAGTCTCTAACCTTGTATTCTCATTTAATTGTTTTACATAGCAATCCTGCTATTAAAGTTACCTGTTAATGGCTCATTCAGGGCTTCTGTCCTTATCTCTTCACTGTAAAATAAATAACTTTCATTCTTTACTTTGATGTAAATTCCATGTATCCAAACTAGGCTGGGTACGGGTTAATTATATAACTACATATTATTATTAATTTAGATTAAATTTTTATGACACATTGGGGCAAAATACTTTGTGAAGAATTAGAAAATAGTAAAATGCAATTAATACTAACATTATCATAAGAATATTGATCACAACTTTAGCATTTTTGATACATATATGAGTTTAATATTGGAACAAATGACTGCTAAACATATTCTAACCACACCTTTAAAAAAATAAGCCTTGAAATAAGCTTGTGTGTTTCATTTTTCTTTTTTTCATACTTAAAAAATTATGGTATGTAAACTTCTGATTGTTTAGATTGCAGTTAAACAAGATTTTAGTTTCTTTTATTATGATTAGCAAGAGTAATGGTTTCTTACTTTTCAGTTCCATTTATGTGGAAATTGTTTCTTTCAAATCACCAAATAAAACCTCCTGACTAGTCATCTTCTAGGATCTTTGTGCTTGAATTTCTGGTTGTTGAATTTGGGATATTTACAAAGCCTTCTAGGACTTTTCCAAGTGATCCTTAAAAAATGGGCTCCAGAGATTAAAATAGGCAAATTAGTAGTTTCTATGTTAAAGTCTTTTAAAATACATTGTCATGAGGCAGTGTTTGGGGGTTAGAAGAACAAACAATAACCAGAATCACCTAAGTGGGTCTTAAAAATGTGTTTTGCTAACTTGCTTACTAATAATTATTCAGGCAGTTTTATGTAGGCTCTTTGGAAATTCTAGAAGCTTTTCTATTTCAGGCTTAATATAGTTGGATCATAAATAAATATCAGATACCTTTTGGAGACATTAGAAACTAAACATTATGCAAAGGCCACCTTCTGTTGCGTCAGGGGCTTGAATTGTTTTCATTAAAATATCTGTGATGAAAGAGCTAAGATTAGATGGGCTGTTAGCTCCCCTTTTTTCCTGCTATCAAATGTCAGAGATTTGTTTTGTTGGCAGGAACTGAGATTTCATTTTCCTTGGCCGCATTCTGATGCTGGCTCCACTGAAGCAACTCTGCCGTTCCAGATTTTTCTGCTCAAGGTAAGTCAGAAAAGAAATCTCAGAAGTGGAGGGTGAGTTTGTGGATGGAGGGTGGAGGAAACCAAATGAGTGTTTCAGAATGAAAGTGTACATCTTTGTCTGCCTGAATGTGTGAGACACAGGAAAACCTTTCACACAGCCTTAACCTCCCACTGGTGTGACTATCAAGAAGTGTTTATGGGCAAAACAGGACTGAGGTTTTTCTGTAGCAAAATGCTTCATGCTATGTGCGAGCAGGTGTCAGTGATCCTGCCTTAAATTTATGAACTAATAAACATTCTGTTCCAAGAAATCCTGTCAGGTCTCATAATGCCACAGTTTTGTTCTAAGTTACCCTGGTAAATGGATGATTTTGCTTTTAAATAAGAGATTCCAAATCTAAAGGAACAGTAACATGTAATTTAATTTATGGGGAAGATGCCTTTTTCATCAATGCAGGTTTCAGGATTGACTAATTGCATGTTCTCTTAACAAAATAGAGTTCATGATTTTCTCCTGCTTGAAATGTAAATGTCAACAGAGTAGTTTCAAGCAAGTTTCACGAGTGAGATTACAAACAAATGAAAATAAGAGCAAAATTTTGATGGAAACCAAAATAATTGAGCTAGAATACACTATAACTGAGTTTTAATATACACATATGCAAAAACTGGGTAGTAGTGTAGATGTCTGAGGTTACCCTCTCCCGCATTAGTAACCATAATTTTGCTGAAACCAATGAGGCACAGTTGAAAACAACTTCATGCTATTAACTTAGGAAACTGGACCTAGTAGCTTGGTGTCCTTCATGAGTCTTCATTGTGTACTCTGCTCACCTCTGCTAATGTACACTGATCTTAAATAAAACCCAGTGGCAAATATTTATAGTGAGTTTTATATGTCTTTGGGATTTTTCCTTCTCCACCATTGGTAAATAGCATATTTCCCCCCCCCCCCCCAATCTGTGACCTTTGAGATAACTTCCCTTGTTAAACACAGGCTCATTTGTGTGGGTGTTTATATTCTCTTTCTTTTTTTCCTGTTTTAAAAGAGACTCCTTTTTTTCTACCTCATATTCAGTTGCTTTTGGCATAATGTCTCTGATGAATCTTACATCTATAGTTTTGAGAAGCACTTAGCAGCAAAAGAATTAGCATTCACAATGATAAGCTTGCAAATGCAAATTAAATAGAATCATGTTTTTTCCATTGTGGATTATGTGTAAACATCACCGGTTGTAACCCATGCTGATACATCTCAAAATAAAATACAGGTTGGTTGAGATATAACTATCTTAAAACTTGTCATGTGGTTTTATTGATTGCTAAACTAATCTGTATGATGTTTATAGATTTTCAAAGAAACATATTGAAAGCAGACAAGAATGTGCTTCCTGTCCTGCTTAATACAAACTGCAATTCCTAGGACTCAGTGCACTTTAGAAAGCTGGAGGCCCCTAGAAGATGTCCAATTGCTTCTGTGCTAAGCTGCACTTCAGCTATCATCACATCATCACATGGTTGTCAGGCCGTTGATCTGAAGCAGTGTTTTCCTACTTTCAATCCATGCCACTCAGAGAGAGTATGCAGTGGTCCCAGAAGAGCGCAGCTGCAGACCCAAACCTCTTTCTTGTACGGTAATCATTTCTATATAACTGCATATAGTTTTCCTGTGCTCTGTCTCTGATTTGGGGGCTGAGTATTGGCAGGAGGAGGGGATTAGGTTGAAAAGACCAGATGAGGAGACATACTAAGAGTGACCCTGTGACATCAGTGGTGTTGAATTAGGCTGTGAAAGGGTTAGAGAAACCTGATTTTCTATCTCAATTCTGTAATTAACACTGTTCTATAGGAATCAGCCTCTTGGTTGCTTAGTGTCATGTATTTTTTCTATTGTTATTTCTGCAATTACTGCCAATACTGCTAATGATATAGGTGTCAATGCAACTGAATTTTACTTCAAATTAGTATCTCAATCAACCTCTATTCTCTGGTGCACATAGGGTAGTGTGGGCTGGTAGTGGGTTGTGCTAGTTTAGTATATGATTATATTAAAGGCAGCCTTCCCCACTTTTAATAAACTAGTGAGAACATCTATCCGGGCTTTGCATATTCTTCTACAACATAATTTCTCATATTTAGATATGTCTGTGGTTAGATATCATTCATTTATCAAATCAAATTAAAATTTTTGCTACATAAAATTACCATATATCCCTTGGTAGCTAAATCATGGTGATTTCTTTAGGATGTACTTCTAGAAGCAGAGCTTGTCGGTTATAAACTGTACTTATTAGGTCTGATTATTTTTGTCAAATTGCTCGCCAGAATTTTTTTCACCCCAATTTATTCTCCTACCAGTGGCGCAGGGGAGGACATATTTTCCCAAATCTTAAATAACACTTAAAAAAAAAAACTTTGCCAATCTGACATCTGAGAAATGGCTTCTAATACGGTTTTATTGGTATTTCTTGAATTAATAGTGAGGTTGGACATTTGTTTTCCCTTATAAATTGCCTGTTAATATGCTTTGTTTGTTTTACTTTTAGGATGCTTCTTTTCTAATTTTATTGATTTTTTGAGCTAGTGTTAATAGTGTTCTATTTGTTTATTGTTTTGTCTATAATGTAAATATATTCCCCAGTGTCTTAGTTACCTTTTGAGTTTTACCCTTTGGCACATTTTTACTTGAGAAATTTTTGTGCATACAGGTGATCCTTTTTATTATAATTATGCTGAGGAATTTTAGCATGAGAGAGTTATCCTTTTAATAAAAATGTAAGTCAATAATATGGTGTTATTAATTAGGGACAGTGTTCCACAGCATATCTTAGGACTTACTTATTTTGTCTAAATGGAACCCAATGCCTGACCAGCAGCAGCTACTTGGCTGAGGTTGTCTTTTGTGTTTTCCTTTCAAGGTTTCTACTTCTGGTGTTAATGCATAAAGGATTTCACGATCCCAAGTTGACACACACTTTCTCTATATTTTCTTTCAATGTTATTCTTGTTTTTTTTACATTTAAATCTTAATCTAGCTGGATTTTTTTTGGTGTATAGAGAACAAGAATTTAATTTCATGTTTTCCTAGATATTTATCCACTTGTACTGAAAATGATTTGCTGAATAATCCATCCTTTGCTTTTCAATTTTTACCTTGAAAAAATAAAAAAATTCAGTATCTAGATTTCTGATCTTGGTTTTCTTACCTGTTTTTTTTTGGTCAGCATCATATTGTTTTACCTAGTGTAGTGCATTTAAATATTTAATACCTTGAATCACTGTTATCTTTTTCAAAAAATTCTTGGAGATTTCTTTCATCATCTTCTTATTAGATGGTGGTCACATTCTTCCATTGGTTTTACTTGCATTCACAACAGAATTGGCCAAGTTATTGTTCTAACACACAAATTGGATCATATTACTTCCCTGTTTGTTGCATATACTTTCAGCTATTTTTAAAAACTAAAAGTGGGCACTTTGCCCACAGTAGAATTTTCAAACAGAGGCCTAAGCAGTTTCTGAACTTCAGAATGTATGTGGACACTGTACACACTATTTGGGGGATTTTTTTCCTGAGATGAAGACTCATAGCTTTATAGATCTGGGAAGAGCTGGGAATAGGAAGGAGTCAGATGCTCAGAAGGGCTCATAAGCAGCGAGCCCTCTATGGTGGAATTTGCTTTCCTGCCCACCTTCTTCCTTTCCACTCTCCCACAACATTCTCCTCCCCACTCAACCTAAATTGCCTATGGTTTTCTGAAAAGTGTGCTCATTCATGCCTCAGAGCCTTTGTACTTGCTATTCTTTCTGTCCAAGTGTGCCTTCCCCACTTATCCATCTGGAAAATCACTGCTTTTATTTCAAGTGACATCTAACAGCTGCCTCCTCTCTGAAACCTTGGCTGTTCCTTGTAGACAGAGCTGGTCACCCTCTCCTTTATTTTAACCAATACATAGTCTATGCTTTCCTGTTATCCTATACTCTTCCTCCTCCTCCTCCTCCTCCTCCTCTTCTCTTCCTCTCCTCCTCCCCCTCTTCCTCCTCCCCCTCTTCCTCCTCCCCCTCTTCCTCCTCCTCCTCCTTTTCCTTCTCCTTCTTCTTCTTCTCCCTGTACTATCTATGAGAGGAAGGACTGTGTTTTCTTAACTACAGGGCTTGATTCCTGGCACATCATAGGCACACACTGAATGCTTGATTAACAGATGAATGGAGGTAAGAAATGGTTGGATGGGAGGATATAGCACTAGTGGAATCCCTAGCAGGGTATTGTTGGATGGAACACTGCAGAAGAAAAACAGCATATTGTTAAAGACAAAGGAGTAGCTCTTTGTTTAGTACAAATGAGGGGAGAGTGAGTGAAGCCATAAGTCAATTTTGAAGTGATATATTAATAAATTGAACTTGACGTTCTGAAGACCCTTAAGTAAAAAAGCTTTTTACCAAGTACTTTTGTTTATTTCCAAGGGTTTTATATATATGAAACTGTAAAATAATTTACATTAATGCATCAACAATTTTCTGGTCATCCAAACTTGAAATTTTAGAATGAGATGTGGTTAATGATTCTTTTCTCAAATGTAACAAATTTCAGCATTTTCTGATTTTACCTTTGTCTCTGTTACTCAGATTTTCCTTTACATTCTCAGTACTGTGGTGCTCAGTTAAACCCTGTACCTTTGCCCTTAAATATCGAGTTGGCATTCAAAGGTATCTTCCTCTTTTCAGTTGTTCCTCTTCCAGGAGATTTGTTACATTGAAACCAGAGTGAATCATCAAAGTTCCAATTATACCACATTCTTCCAGAAAGCTCTTCAATAAATCCTTATATTGATGACATAAAGGCTTATTTCCTATACAGCAATATGTGCTCTAAATCTAGATTGCCAAGATTTTGATCCTGGAACCTACATTTCCTAGTTGTATGAACTTGGAAAAATTATTCAACCTCTCAATGTTGTAGTTTCCTCAGCACAAAATAGGGATAATCTTAGTGCCTGCCTCCTAGGGCAGTAACATTAACAAAATGATTACCCTGGCACATAATAACTCAAGGAAGAATACTTACTATTATCATTAGTCTGCTATGTGTGGGTCTTTATATTTTCTCTCAAATCCAATTTTGTCACTACTCACACTTTCCAAATACACCGTGCATTTTCCAGTTTCTGTGCATTTATTTCTCTGTTTCTTCTGAGGGGAATACTTTCCCTGCCTTCCATCCTGTGTCTTTCCAACTCCTCCAAGCTGACCTCAAATAGACTTCCTTCACAAATCCTCACACATCACATCATCCATAAATGATTGCTTTTTTTTCTGAAAATTTGTAGTACATTTTATACTTTCCTTATCCACTTTATTCATACTGGTTAATGTTATAGTTATATGCAAATAAATCTTATGTTGCCTGATAGACTATAAGGTCTTTGAAGAGAAGGTATTTTATACTTTTTATATTCTAAGATAACAAGGAAAGTACCTCAAACATAATTTAATAAATATGTTTTGAATAATGCCTAGGGAAAGGTGTGGATTTTGGATGAGGAATTGCCCTTATGTAGGGTGGCAGAGGTGACAGAAAAGGCACTTCCTAGAACCTCTTTCTGGCTCTTTCTCATCTGTGTGCTTTGATTTTACCCCATCCTTTGTGTAGTTCTTATTATTTCTTTCAAGTGTGAATTATCTGATGCAGAATATGGTTAAAGCCTTGATTATTGGCTTTCTCACAATGTCTGCATTAAAATTATTTCTCTCCAGTATGAATTAATGGTGTTTAAAGGCTTTCTAAAGATAAGGACAAAACAACAACAACAACAATGGAAAGCTATGTAACTGATTAGTGTAATGTAAAAATTCTCAACAAAATACTATTGAATTCACCAACACGTCAAAAAGTTTGGGCTGTGGATTTAGCTCAGTGGTGCTGTTGCTTGCCTTGAAAGTGCAAGGTCCTGAGTTCAATCCCCAGTACCAAAAAAAAGTTCATTCATTCAAAAAGTTCAAGTTGGCTTTTGCCTTAGGATGTAAGAGTGGTTAGCCGTATGCAAATAGATAAGCATAATACATCTCATCAATAGAATGAAGAGAAAAAATCCTATGATCATCTCAATAGATGTAGCAAAAGCATTTGATAAAATCCAACACCTCTTCATGATAAAATCTCTGAAAAAACTAGATATAGAAGTAAGATAACTCAACATTATGAAGGTATATGTCAAAGCCTCAGCCAACATCCTACTGAAAGGGGAAAAGTTGAAAGCATGTCCCCTAAGATCAGAGACAAGACAAGTGGTCCACTCTTACTGTTCCTATTTATTATTGTACTGAAAGTTTTAGCCAGAGAAATTAGTCAAGAGAAACAAAATAAAGACATACAAATAGGAAAGGAGGAAGTGAAATTACACCTGTTTGCAGATAATATGATTATACAGTACATATATTGAAAAACCTCTTCTTTATAGTGTACTGATTACTTGAGGCTGGAGAGGGATGAGGGAGGCTGGATCAAGGGAGGCTGGATTTGATCAGTGTGTGATGGATGTGAGTGTTGAAGCATCCCACAGAACTCCATTAATATGTAGAATTAATACATGTTAATTAAAAATGAACTATTAATAATAAAGGCTTTTCATAACAGAACATTTATATAGAGACAGGAAGCACCAATATCTGATATAGAGAGAGTGTGGAACAGTCTAGCATTCACAGAGGGCAACTTTCATTCCACTCTCAGAAAGCAACAGCTGCTCCACAAATATTTGATATCAAACACAAAAGAGATACTGGTTTATGGTTTTTGTCCTCAAGATGCAGGCAGTACTCCTGTGGGAAAATTGTCCTAATAAGGGAAGGTGGAGGTGAAAATTCATCATAACTTTCATGGCTCCTGAACGTAAAATATCTACAATGGGATTGGTCTGGAAACAAAAATTTTTGTTAGTTTGTTGTGGATGCTTATAAGGCAAAAAGAAATGCTCTAAGATTTTGATCATCAGAGAAGTAGTAACTGAATTTCTATAATGAATACAGAAGATCTCAAGAATATTCTCAATTTTCATATTCTCTCTGAATTTATTTTCAAAGAAAGAGTTTAATATAAATGTAAAAAATGTGAGGAAAAACCCAGGTGTATTAATAATATTGAAAATGGCAATGTATACCACAGTGAGGATGGCTACTAGTGGGCTATGGGGCAAGAGTTAGAGATTTGGGGTCCAAAATTAGGATAATATATGTCCACTATTAACTTTCTGAGCCATGACAAACTGAGTCTATTATTGTAGTCTAGAATCAATTGTGAAATAGTAATACTCTTTATTAATTAAAGGTAAGGTAAGGTATTACCTCATTCATTCTTATAGTAAGCCTGAGAGGTAGGTAGGTAATTTCATTGTGTCTTAGAGAAGTTGGATTTTAGACAGGTCAAACAGCCTGCCCATGTTGGATTTGGAATTTGAATTTGTTTATACCCAGGCAACACTTACTGAGCCAAGCCACAGTTAAGATAGGTTCATATATGTTGAACCATTACAACTTGACAAAGCAGATATTCTGCTAAAGATGAGGAAATGAGGTATAGAGAGATAGAGTGATTGGATCGAGGGGGTAACCAATCTTAAAAGTAATCAAATCAGAATATCTATGAGGAAATGAGGTGTAGAGAGGTAAAGTGATTGGATGGGAGGGGAAGCCATCTTAAGAACAATGAATTCAGAATATCTATGAACTTAAGACTTCAGGATCCTAGTCCATGTTTTTTAAAAAGTGTATTACAGCTTATTCTCTATTTGTATAATGATCACAATATTATCCTTGCCTGCTTCTTTGAGGGAAAGTGATAATTACCAGAGAAATGTGTCAAGTATCTGCACTTTAAGAAACTGTGCTGAATTTTCCCATCATTTGGCCTATTACCATGTTGAACCTAATTTAGTACTTTTAAAAACATCCTGAGTTCTTTGGGGCATGTTCAGCATGGTTCAGGGAACTATATGGTGTCCTGGTGGCCCAAGACTCATACTGCTTCTGAACATGGGAAATAATGGTTGCCACCTGCAAGCAGTCAGTAGGCAATTGGACTTTAATTCTGAAGGGTTTTAAGTGGATGGGTATTTTCTGATTTCCTTTTGAAGCTTGAGCTAGTTTAAATAAATTCTTGATCTTGATTTTAATCTACTTTGAAGTGTACCTGGAACACATCATGAGTTATTTTTGCTTATCATTATTCATTTTTAAATACAAGTAATGCTCTAGTATTCTAAGCATAGGACTTTGTGTAGGAGAAAGTTTAATTTCTTGAAGACATTCAAGAAAGAGTTGAGGCAAATAAATGAAAGTGGGTGGATTTCTAAGTCTTTATTGAGGATTAATATTGGAAAGTTTGCAATACAGTCTGAGTTTTGAGTGTGTTTCTGGGTTGTTAATTATTATATATGGTCCGACACTGTCGGTAATTTAAGAGCAAATAATATTGCCATATTTCTTGTTCCTAATGAATTGATATTACTTGGGATCAAGAGATGATTGTTGTGATTCTTAAAAAAAAATTATAATTTTAATTAGTACATGTTTGCAGTGCATGATGATTACATTTATTTTGGGGAGTTGGCCTGTGTATATAACATCTTAATTCTTTTTCTACTCCCCATCCAGTTGTGATAGCAAGAGGCTTTGTAGCATCAACATTCTGGAGGAGTATTTAGAAAATCCAAAAAACTTTAATTCACAAAGTTTCACTGTTCCAACTGTCTGATCAATTCAGATTGGATTTGCCTACTAAATATACATATATACTCACACTAAACACACACACACACACACACACACACATCCATACACCTGAAAATTTACCCTGGTATACCTCTATAGAGTTCATTACCTAATCTGAACTACTGTTTATGTAACAATTATTTCTTCTGTGTTTTATTTCATTACCATCCCTGGTAGGCTTCTTGGCTGTGTAGTCCTGAAACCTATAGTCTAACTCAGGAAGCTCTGAAAAATGAAAGATTTGTTTTTTTTTCATTGTCTTTTATAAATGTTACCTTAAGTAAGTCTGCTATGAAAATACATTTACCGTGTTCTAAATAATTGTCTAGTTTACTCAACTTTCAATAAAATGAAGTAGAAAGAGGTATCCCAAATTTAAAAGAGTATTTTGGATTTTAGTATCTAAAAGAAAGTTGTGAAAGCAATATACCTCCAGACTTCTAAGCAAAGAGATTCAGGGCAAATTTATCTGCTTGGTTAAAGGCTTAACTAATATAAATTGTCATACAACATCCAAAATTAAGCCTAAGTTTTTACTTAGAAGGAAGAAAGACAAGTGAAAACTTGTGATCATTCTAAAAATGTCTTGAAGATTCTCCTGAAATTTAAACATTTTAGTTGCATGTACCAAGCAGGCATTTTAAGAAAAAGAAACATTTTTACACTTTATGTTTATGCTGTAATACTCGTTTGATTTAAAATACCTATTACATGGAAGAAATTCAGGATAGATTTAGTTATTAGAATTGAAAAAGCCATAAAACATTCTTCCAATAATCCTCATTATTCAAAGGGAACCATCTGTACTGGATATTCTTAGATTTTTAAATTCAAGTTTTATATCCTACAGATGAAGGAACTTCTTTTGCATCTCTTTGAAAATAATCCTGTTATAGAAGTTTACAATCTAATAGTGAAGATATCTCACAATTCTCCTTTCAGTTTCTTAGCTCATGTTTACTTCTATTTAATTTCACATCAGAATTCTGTGTGCTGAACAAAGTACTGTATTCTCTGTTCATATTGATAAACCATTATTTTTGCCAAGTGATTATCTTTTACTGCTTTTTTTTCCATTTCTGAAAGCATTTTCTTTACAGTGCACCATTTGGCATACAGACCCCCCTGCTCTCCTAAATAGGGAGAGAGGGCAGCCCTCCTCTCTGCACCTTGATTGTTCTCATCCAAGTATTTAGGATCATTGTTGCCACACTGACCATTGGAGGCAGGAGTCAGAGATGACTGGAATCAGGAAGATCTAGAAATGGATTCAGATTCTACCACCAACAACCATTAGGATGCCTATGAGCTCTGCTTTTCTTTTTTGTTTTTTGTATCACAGAGAGAATTATAATACTAATGTTATGGAATTGTCATAAGAATTGAGTGAGTTGTGTAAGAAATCTCACAAGTGCCTAGTACATAGTAAATGCTCAATGGCTACTTACACAACTTAGGTTCATACTATAATTTGATTTAGTTGCTAAACACTTCTTTAAATATACACTTTGACATTTATTGTCCCTGGAAATTTTCTGCTTGCAAAATACCTGGATTACAGACTTTTAAAAAATATTAAAACTGAGTTGTACCTTACTTCATTGAAAATCACTTTTGTTTAGGCTACCTCTTTCTGTGTCCACTTTAATCCATTAAGTCTTTTTTACTTATAGTTTGACATTTAGGGTTATCTATGCAACTTGTGCTTTTAATTCTGCCTTTTAAGACACACAAATATAGACACTCAAATATCATCCTCTGGTTTCTGATCATCTAGAAAATTTTCAGTCCCTGTCACTTATGATAATCTGTGAAAAATAATTTTTATTTAAGGAGTTTTTTTTTAGTGCCAAGTCCCACTATTATTTATAAATTAATATGTCATGCTTCTTTAAGCCAGAGAATTCTCTTCAACTTTTAAAAGCCTTATCCTCTTAAAAAAAAAAAAAAGCCTTATCCTCTTTTCCACCTTTTATTTCTCATTCATCTTTTACTGCAAGTTTTATTTTTGATTTTATTTTATTTTTTGGTACAGGGGATCGAACTCTGGACCTTGTGCTTGCGAGGCAGGCAGCGGAACCACTGAGCTAAATCCCCAGCCCTCATTCATCTTTTAAAAAGTCACTTTCAATTGCCATCACTTGAATGAAGATTTTTGGATCATGCCAAGCAAGCGGGGTCTTTTTCTTCTTCGAAAACTTATAGCTAGATAAAACTTGCAAATTTTTTGAGAATGAATATGAGGACAATTGGTAATTACATTGAGACTACGGTGGTCGTAAACCGGAACTGTCCTGTGCAAAAAGAACATCCTGTTATCCAGGTTATCGCCTTTTGAGAGCCTAACAATCCTATGGACTTTGAATCCAAGTCTGTCTGTTTCCAAATTGTTTTTCTGTATAGCTTATGGAAAATTATTGTGTTGTTTACCATTCATTCATTCTCTTGACAGTTGTTCATTGAGCAACTGTCAGATGTTGTGCAAAATGTGGGGCATCAATAGCACAATAATAAATAATGTCTATGGTTGTTTTCTCATGAAACTTCTATTCAGTTTTATCTACAAAATGGAGCCAAGGATACCTTCATTATGGAAATTTTCTACATTACCATGAGAAAAAAACAAAACAACATATACAAAGCACAATTGTAAGGTCATTGAGAGCAAGGAACATCTTATTGACATTGGTGTTTCTTCAGGCATAAGCATAGTTGCCTCTCATTGCTTAAATGAATTTGTTGAGTGAATTCCACCACATACCAGGTATCAAACATTTTTTTCTCATGCGAATTTTTTTCCTTTTCTCTCCATGAATTATTTGAGTGTTTCTTAATGTGCCTTTTAATGTTTTCTTTTGGCTTTTAATTCTATCATCCATCCATCTATTTTTAACATCATCATCTACCTTCTTTAATTTCTTTGCTGTCTCTAGGACCAAAAATATGCATTCTTAACTCATTACAATCTAGTTAAAGTCAATATTGTTCCCTGCACACTTGACTTTCTATAAATGAAGTAACCCTCTACGTTATGATTTAAGCTATTCATGTTGTTGTACTTTTTATTTTACTTATGTTATAAACCCTACCTTAGAGTGTTGTAAATTTTAGTTTAAATTAGCAGCTGTACCTCAAAGGTCTACTATCTAGAATATATAAAGAATTGAAAAACTCAACCCCCCCAAATTCAAAGACCCAATTCAAAAACGGGCATCCGAAATGAACAGACATTTCTCAGACAAAGAAGTAAAAGCAGCAAATAAGTATATGAAAAAATGTTCAACATCACTGGTCATTCGAGAGATGCAGCTGAAAACAACACTGAGATTCCACCTCACCCCAGAAAGAATGGCTGCTATCAAGAAATCAACCAATAACAAATGCTGGTGGGGGTGTGGAGAGAAAGGAACCCTTCTCCATTGTTGGTGGGAGTGCAGACTGGTGCAACCACTGTGGAAATCAGTATGGAGATACCTCAAAGAACTAGGACTAGAGGTTCCATTTGACCCAGCTATTCCCCTACTGGGTATCTTCCCCAAAGAATTAAAAGAATCATACCACAGCGATATATGTGCACCTATGTTTATAGCGGCACAGTTTGTAATAGCTAAAGTTTGGAAACAGCCCAAGTGCCCATCAACTGGAAACTGGATAAAGAAGATGTGGATTTTTTATAAAATGGAGTACTACTCAGCCATAAAGAATGAGAAACTAGAGACATTTATACCTAAATGAATGCATACTGAGGCCATACTCTTAAGTGAAATAAATAGGACACACATGGGTAAATACCGAATAGTTTCTCTAGTGTGAGAAACTGAAAGTGTAAATAAGGATCAAAATGAATAATAATTGATAATTTGAAATAGGAAAAGGTCCAAAAGTGTAGGGTTGGCGGGAGGGGAAGGGGAAAGGGAAGAAGGGAAAGGAAAAATTATGAGAAAGAAAAAAAGAATAGAAACAAAGTCTATGTAAATAGGGAAGGGTGGTGGGGGTGAAGGGCGCACAGGTAATGAGGGAAAAAATAAGAACCAAGATACACCATGTACAGATACAAGCACCCAATGATAAATGTAAATGTATTGTATACCTAAAATATACCAATTAATATATAAATTACAAAAAAACAAAAAAAACAAACAAACTAAGAAATGCACTTCATCCTGTGGAAAAATAAAATAAGAATAGTGGGCATGTTCTCTCTGAACTCAATGAGCTTCCAATCTAGTTAATGACATACAATACAGAGTAAGATATAAAATGCCTTCACTGGCAAATTAATATTTGGAACTGTGTTCTTCAAACTGAGGTCCACAAGTTTGATGTGAAATTCTTTGTCCACTGTCGGTTGTTATTAAGATAGTAATCTAAAAAGTTAAATATAAACTTAAAAATATTTTAGTTTAAATACTTTAATAGTCATTGAAGGAACATCCAAGATGAAAGAAAACATATTCATTTATTTTTACCAATTTATTTAACATTTTTAGTGTTCTTTATTTCTTTATTGTAGATCAGAATTTCCATTTGGTATCATTTACCTTCAGTCTTTCACATTTCCAGCAGTGTAGGTCTGCTGGAGAATAATGCTCTTGGATTTTGTTTATCTGAACATAGCTTTATTTCATTCTCATGTGTGAAGTATATTTTTGTTGGCGGTACAATTCTGGATCAACAGGTTTGTTTACATTTTTCCCTCAAGCAATTTAAAGACATCATTTCATTGTATTTTTCAGCTTCCACTGTTTCTAATAAGTCTTTGATCATTTTTATTCTTGTTCCACTGTCCATATGTTTATCTTTTCTATGGATGATCCTAATGTTTTCTCTTTATTGTTGACTTTCTGAATTTGACTACAATATGTCCAGGAGTAATATTACACATATCATATATTCTTCTCGAGGTTTGCTGAACTTCTTGGATATATTTGGTAATTTTGAGATGTTTTTTGGCCATTATTTCTTTAGATGTTTTAATGTAGCCCATTTTTACTGTTTTTTTCTGCTTGGATTCCAGTTACATTTATGTTAAGACTCTTTGATATAGACCTACTTATTTATGAGACTCAACTTATGTTTTTGATTTTTTCCCCCTTCATTTCCCAGATTGAACAATTTATATTGATCTCCTTTGTATTCTGACTATCTTTTACTACCTCTAATCAGCTGGTAAAGCTTGTCCACTAAAATTTTTGTTTTGGTTGTAATTTTCAGTTCTAGAATTTCTTTTTGATTCTTTTCTCTGCTTATAATTCTTCTCTATTCAATATTTAAGGTAATTTTTTTCTTTAATTTATTGAGCATATTTTTCTTTAATGTTTTAAAACATTTATATCAGCTGCTTTAAGATTTTTATTAGGTAAATTATCTTGGCCATTTTGGGTTTTATGTTTACTGATTTTGCTTATGTTTGTATCATATTTTGCTATTTATTTGTCTAGTGATATTTGAATAGTGAATACTGGAAATTCTGGATAGTATTTTGCAAGGCCTCTGAATGCTGTTATCTTCTTCTGAAGACAGTGAATTGTTATTTTAGCATGCTGTTTAATTATTGGTTGATCACCTTGAGTATGCTTAAATTTGATTTTATGCTTCGTTTGTGCAAATCTTTGGGAAGTAGTTCAGCTTGGCAGTATTAAATGTTAGTGGAAAAATGGAGTATTACTCAGCCATAACAAAGGAGAAACTAGAGATATTTACAGCTAAATGAATGCATACTGAGGCCATACTCTTAAGTGAAATAAATAGGACACACGTGTAAATACCGAATAGTTTCTCTGGTGTGAGAAACTGAAACTTTAAATAAGGATTAAAATGAATAATTGATAATTTGAAATAGGAAGAAAAGGTCCAAAGGGGTAGGGGATTTGGGAGGGGTGGGGGAAAGGAAAGAAGGGAAAGGAAAAATTATGAGAAAATGAAGAAGTGGAAACAAAGTCTTTGTAAATAGGGAATGGTGGAGGGAGTGAAGGGAGGACAAGAAATGGGGAAAAAATAAGAACCAAGATATATCATATAAAGGTACAAGTACCCAAGGATAAATGTAAATGTATTGTATACCTAAAGTGTACCAATAAAAGAATTTAAGGAAAAAAATGTTAATGGAGAATTTTTCTTTGAAGATAGGCTTTATTTTAGGCTCTGTTGGGGGCTTAGGACTTACTTTAGGGCAAATCCTCTACTAGTATGTATTTTCAGATTGAGGTCAGGGATGTTAGTGAAGAATTTATTAATGAGATCTCCAACTCTCATAGTGACTGAACTCCAGGTATGCCTATCACTACTTTTTCTCTAGCAGTATTTGGCCTGTACCATTTCTGTTATTTCAACTTTATAACATTTGCCATCTGGTTAGAGCAAGGTGTTTTTTTTCTTAGATCTCAGCCACAGGGTTGCAGATGGCTTCCACTTAAACTTCCAGGAATTTCTGTCTGCATGAATCTTTACTGTCTAGGGTTTTGCCTTTTAGATTCCAGGGATAGCAGCTTACATGAACTCTGATTTCTGTCCTCCCTGCATGACACATCTTCCATACTTTGCTTTAACTACAGCTGTCTGGTCATAACCAGAAAAACGTCCTTATTCAGGAAGATAAATAGTCATGGGACCTAACTTGTGAATTGATCTTTTCTAAGAGATTGAGGACCTGGGCTTGCTTGTTGTCCACTGTGTAAAGACAGCTGCCTTTGTATTTCATCAAGTTTTGGAAGTATTTTCTGTGGAAGAACTACTCTGTTAGCAGTTATTTCATCATAGTTGGAAGCAGAAATACATAGGTGTCAACTTTATTGGCAATTTTTAAATTTTTAGCTTAGAATTTCTACTGGATATCTTCAAAACACTTTTTTTGGTAATTCTAATAATTTTATTTTCAATCATGTAAAAATGCATTCACATGAACAAAACCTAAATGTTACAGAAGAATATATAGTTAAAAAAATCTCTTTTCTAACATAGCATAATTTCTCTTCTCAGAGATGAGAGATATTGCCAATTTCTTTATGTGTAATTCCTGAGATATTTTACATGAAAAATGCTCTTTGATTCTTGATGGGGTTAATGTTATGATAAACTCACAATAAGTTAAAAATCTTGTAAATAAAAATACATTTAATGCAGTATACCTAACTTGCCAGACATCATACTTTAGCCTACCTTGAACACGATCAGAGTTATATATGTACATGAGCTTATAGTTGGGCAAAATCATCTAATGCTGTGGTGGTGAATCACAGCAGGCTGTTTGTTATCATTGAAAGCTGTAAAAGGTTCACCACCACTGATGTAACACAAAGCCTATTTTATGACAAAGTATTGAATATATCATACAATTTATTGAATGACTATCTAAAATATGTTGACAACAGTTTCCTCTCATGATCACATATCTGATTGGGAAATGAGGTTCACTGATGCTGCCCAGCATTCTATCACTAGCCCAGGAAAAGATCAAAATACAAAATTTAAAGTGGCTTATCAGAGACACCTGCAACAGGTTCCAATCTCCTGCTTAGTGCCATGATGCAAAGTAAAAGGAAAACATGCAGACAGAATCAAAGAGACAGAGAAATGGGGAGCCAGGATGACTAATGCTTGTGCAAGCAAGGCTGAACAAGCAAAGGCCCTGAACACCCAGAGGTGTCAATATTTATTGGTGACGTCATAGATTGAAGTAAAGGGGCTACATGGTGGAGGGACTCTATGGAATTGCTGTAGACACATTACTGATGCAGGTAAGGCTTATGAAGGAACAGACAAAGCATTCTTGAATTAGGAACAGAACAGACAAAATATAGGTTGTGGTAAATACTTATCCTTGTCTTTTTAGTAAAGAAGGTTTTAATTTTGGGAATGGAATTTGAGTGAGAGTTACTCTGACCTCAGTACACAGGCTTTGGCTGGACTCATGACTATAAAAAAGCCAATTGTGAGATTTAATTCTTTACAGCCTGCACTGCTTACAGCTTGCTTTGAGCATAATCGATAGGGCAGTCCCCCCCATGGCTTCTACTGAATGTAACTGCTTTTACATCATCACCAAATCAACAAACCATGAGTTGAACCATTATAATCTGGGAACAATCTGTATGTAAAATCTCTCTCCTCTTTTTGCTTCACTGAAGTATGTAACTATTTTTCTGTTCATTATCAATTTTCTCTTTAATTGTATATATTTGGAAACTATACCAATTAATACATAAATAATTTTTACATTGTTTTGGGTCCCCTAACTTATACAAAAGTACCATAAACTATCTCACCAGATGTCTGTATTTGTAATTTTGGTTATAAATAATGTTCCATTATCTTGGGTACAACAGTTGGTGCACACCAGGATAAATTCATAAAAGTATACTTGTTCCCTCAAAATGTACACACATTTTTGTTTAGTTAAATATTGCTAAATTTCCTGCTGTAAGAAGGCAGAGTCCCACCAACAAGGTATGTAAGTGATGCTGACATTTTTGATGGGCCTCCAGTGTCCATTTCTTTCATGGTATTTCTGCAAAGTAGGCTTCTGTTTTTTATTTTCATGTTTACTCAGAATCAATCTGATGATAGTCTTTCTTGATTAACTTTCAAGTCCCCTGTTAAGAGATAAACAGCAGTGATTTATATAAATTAGAGTTGCTGTTATTTATTATTATTATTATTATTTTTATTATCATTCATTTCCCTAGTGTTTCAGGGCATATACTAGCTGATAATGTTCATTTTGTAATGCAATATTATTTCCATCTTGGTCAGTGATTTTCAAAACTTCTCCTTTATTGTGCTTTGAAAATATGGGTAAAGTATGTAACAGTGTGTTCTACAAATTGACCTCAATTGTGTCTTTCAAATGCACAGTATGACTTCATTAATTCTTTACGGAATCATAAAGAATCATGTCCTTTGGGCATGGTTTGGGTTGTTCTCTCTCTTCTTTTTTTTTTCCTCCTTACTATACTTGCTTTTCTGAATATGAAAAGCTAAGGATATCTGGTACAAGTTTTGGTTATTCATTGAAGATTCTGAAACAATCTCTCCTGGCAAAAATAGTGACTTGGATGGAGCTTTTCTACTTCCTGGAACATAAAGTTGTCCTTCAATAATTTAGAAGTCTCTTTGATATTTCAGGTTTCTGTCCTTTTTCAGTGTGCTGAAAAGTGAATTGTGAATTCGTTGTATGAAATATGGAATGTGTATCTTTAATATTAGCTTGTTTTTTTTCTTAGTACTCACCTTAAACCCCACCTGTTTAAACATGACAAAGAAATTTCTTGTTTCTTTGTCATTCCTTCTATCTGCTAGCATTTCAAGCTGTGTGGTCCCAACATTAAGTTGTAATGTACAATGAAATGAACACTGAAAAGAGCATAATTAAGAAGAATTTTTCTTCTTGGCAACTGCTTTCTAAAAAGATAGTTCTTAATATTTCAAAGCTTCAAGCTCCCCACCTCTTCCCTGGGCATGTTGAGATTCCTGTTGGCAACTGCTATCTTTTTTGCAAGTCTATCCTTTCTTCAAACACCTTTACTGACCTGTTGGAGAAAGTTATTATGAAAAACTGTAACTGAATGATTTTAAAAGGTCTTGTAAATATGGTTTATTTATCTTTTGAAAAAGAAATGTGCTACCTACTTGGAATGCATTAACTCATACTACTGGTATTTTGTTAAGCTCTAGGCTTAGACTTTGCTAAGGGAACTAAACAAAAACTCTGATGTTTGAGCTCTAGAAGGGTAATGGAGAACACAGGATTTGAAACTAAGCATACAGGGGAGGGCTGGAAGATCTTAGGTGAGGTACACTAAGCCTGAGTCATCTAATTTGTAAAATAATTGTATTTACGTCATATTTTTACTTACCTCAAATAATGGTGCTTATCATTTTTTGAACTTTAAATGTATTACTTTATTCTTTTTAAAAGTAAATTATGAATTTTACTAACATTGAAGATCAACTGAATGTGCTTATTTTATACAAGATAAATCTTCAGGGAAGAATTCAGGCTAGAATTCAGAGAGATTGTTCTGCTGGGCATATTTACTCCTATGGTCTTTTCAGTTATTGTCAATCAGTTTTTAAAATCCAGCTGCCCAACATCATTGTGGGTATTACCATCATTCCTTCATATTCTGGAAGTAAAACTGAGTCTGGACATCTACTTTAGGTTAGTTGGATGACTGAATAAGTAATACCTGTATTGGACATTTGTAGATGGAATCACTCAATGTGTGTGATTAGTCAGGGTAGCATAAAGGCCGTAACAAACCAATTCTGACATCTCAAAGGATTATCACATTACTAAAAAAAAATTAAGATGTGTTATGTACATGTAGCAAGTCCCCATGATGACTGTAATCACTATATACTATAATCATGTATGAATAAAATAAAAATTTAAAAAAATACTTGTTTCTTGCTCATATCACAGTACAGTGTGGGTTGGGGGTGGGTATGAGGCTCAGTATGCTTCATGAAGCATTCCAATACTCAAATTCTTTCTACCTAGTGATTCACCATCTTCCAGGACCCCAGAGCCTTATATCATGTTCTCTGAATCTGGCCAGCAGATTAGAGAAGGAAGAGTACATGAGAGATAGGAATTTTAGGAAACAAGCCTGGTGGGGTGCATGGCATTTCCACTCATTTTCTATAGGATACAGCTACTCTCATACCACCCCCCACAAGTTGCGGGAGGTGTAGGAAATGTAGCACAGTAGTGGGCTAAAAGAAGAAAACTCAGGCATATTGGTATATTTGATCTCTGCCATTTAGGAGCCTTAAAAGTCTGAACTTGTAATTGCTTCATGCAGGTTGAGTACAACCATTCAGACATTCCTGCCACATGACCAGCAACTGCCAGCTGGCTTAATTTGGGTCTGTTGACCAAAAAAGACCCAAATTTCATATCATGTGTAGGTAGATGTGTCTTCGTTAATGGATGGCATGATCTCAGGCAGAGGAGCCATGGCTCTCACAATGGATGACTCTCTCAGGATTTAAGGTAATTCCTTACAACTGGGTTTTTATAAACCACTTTGTTTCTCAGCTATTCTTTATTTTTGGTATTTATAACATTTAAAATAGAAATTTCAGAGAATGACTAGGATTGTTTTACTCTAGGTAGTTGGAGTGTTTATGACCAGCAAACCCACATGCAGTCTTGTGTGTGCCAACAGAATCAGAATCAGATTGATTCCGTCTTTTATTTCTCCTTGAAAGGAACCCTTTATTGATCTTATACATATCCCTTGGAACTATGCCAGGGAGAATTTTTATAATAGGGTTCAGTTATAGCTGCTATTTTTTAATGTGTATGTGTGTAATAATTATTATTATTATTTTTTTGTATTAAATTCTTTTATTGGTACATTG
>NW_004624815.1:9554974-9570316 GCF_000247695.1 Heterocephalus glaber
GCGTGACTCAGGACCTCGGTAGGGTGTCCACAGACCTGCCTGTCTGCAGCGGGCTGATTCGGCGTCTTCCGCGTGACTCAGGACCTCGGTAGGGTGTGCACGGACCTGGCTGTCTGCAGTGGACTGATTCGGTGGCTTCCGTGTGACTCAGGACCTCGGTAGGGCCTGTAATAATTATTTTAAAAGGGGTTCTCTCTATAGGGACAACATATGTCTTAATAGTGTGATCAAAAATAGCTAAAATCAAAATATTAATATAATCTCCTGACCCTTAAGAATACTCAATGCAATCAAATTTTGTTTTTATGACTATTTCCATTGTCTTGGGTGACAGGTTAATAGATGAGAACTACCTCAAGAGTATAAGACCAACTTGTAGAAAATATGGCACAAAAGATTTATAATTTATAAAGTTAGGGACAGCTCAGTGTACAGAAACTTTGACTTAGAATGCTTCCTTGAGGAGATTAGTCTTAGCATGGTTCCTAATGAGTACGATGGACAAGGACATCAGCAGAGCATGTGGTAAGGAATACCCAACTCTTGCTTAACTTCCAAGGTGGAGAAATTGCACCAGCCAAGAACAGACAGAAGTACCCAAAATTAGGTAATTGTAAGACATAGGGTATTTTCTATGAAATCATATAAAATAAGGTTACCAAGGTGAAATTTTACTCCAGTAAAGTGACTGGAAAAACCTAGATATATTTTGTGGGTTAGGAGGTGCTTGGAACTGGCTGGATGTGTGTCAGCCTTCTAAACTAGTAGTTATATTAAAATCTTTGTTACTTTGGAATCTGAAGCAGGATCAAAACAATCCAATTAAAAGCTAATGATTCTTGTACCAAATTGAAGTTCCTCAGCTGTTTTGTCCCCCCAAAATTTAAAAAATTTAAATTAACTACTCCTAAATCTATGACATTCTGAGTTTACAAGAATAGACTGTTCCTTTTGGCCCTTGTGGTATCTGGTTTATGGAGGTAGAGGAAGTGATTAGGCTTGGTGCAAAGTATACAAGGTACACTGTATCCCTTTTTTTTTAGTATTTATTTTTTATTGGTACACATTGCAGCACATAATGTTTACTTGTGGGGAGTTGGTACAAGCACACAGCATATCTTAATTCCTTTTAAAATGTAAATGTGCAGGACTGTGTGTTTGATTCTCTGCAGTCTTCCTGTTTCCTATTCTTTCCTCTTTTCCATGTGATTATGCTTATATTCAGAAAAATCAAAGGCTGTGGAAGTCCATTACATGTTAGTTACCTTTGGGAAAAATATAAAATATAGAGAATTATGGATGCAAAGGGTCTTACTCCTTCAGGATTGAAAGAAAGGTAGATTTAAATGAAAATAGGCCTGATGTCTAGCTTTTCCTGCTTGTGGTCTGATGAGGCAATATTATATAATATATAGTGCTCTAAAATTCCTAAGACCTTCTAAATGAGTGATAAAATAAAGATACAACAATTGTAGGAGTACAGTCTGTAAAATATGTTCAGGAATAAATAAAGATGGTTATGGCATGAAAATTGTGAGCTCAGCTGGTGAGAGAAAGAAGGAGCCTGCTTGTATCAAAGAGCCTGGTTACATGAATTAATAGTTATTTCATACCCGAAACTGTAATATTGTGGCTAAAAGTATGGTTTTAGAATGAGACCAGATGGGTTTAAATCCTGATGTGTTACCCACATAAGTGTAAGCAAACAGCTCCCTTCTAGCTTAGCCTCAGTTTCTGTTTCCATAAAAAAGATTTTATAAAACCTCCCTGGAGGATTTGTTGTAAGGGGTGTATAAAATAATGCTATAGGTTTTGACAAATAGAGAAATATAAATTAACACGGAGCTGTTGTTGTATGCTGTGGATTAATTACCTATTTTTAATTAACCAGGGTAATTAACATGAACTTAATACAAAAACTGTTATTTAGTTCTTTAGATGATTCTATATGCACTTTAACATCTGGGAGTGTCTCATGGTGTTCATTGAAAACATAATGATTATTGTACTTTGCTGTGTTTAGTAACGGAGTTCTGGGTGATGGTATCCTTTTGCTATAAGTGTCTATGCCAGTACTGAAAGATACGGGGTTTTATTATTATTTAATAATAATATTTAATAATAATAATAATAATAATGATGATAATGTGGGGAAAGAAGTTCTGTTTGCTTGGGAATAATACAAATCACTCATCTTTCCTAGGCAGTGATCCAGAAATGCAGAACAAAGACAAAAACAAGGTAGAATGAGATGAGACACAGGCACTGTCTTAGAATATTTGAGACTGCCCAACATATCCAGATGGAGTAAGACCCTCCAGAAGGGTGTTGGCTGATTTTCCATCTCTTCTGGGCTGCTCTTTCAAGGGGGCATACAGGTGTGTCTGTCTGTAAGAGACACAGTGTGGGGTAATGGTAGCAAAACATTGGGTATCTGTCTTACAGAACTGTTTTTTCCTAGCTACTTTTTGTCTTAGTTGATCTTTTTGCAAGATGGTAGTAGTGGAGATACCACCTCCCTAGTGATATTTAGAGGACATGGGTTGCATCGATGTCTTTCTGATTGTACAGATGGATCTAGCTCTGAATGGAGAAAGCCTCAAGGAGAGAGAAAGAAGCATAAGAATGTCAACAGCTCCTTCACTGGCATAAAAACACTAAAAAAAAAAATTACTCCAGAATTTTACTGTTTAAGTCAATGAGTTAAAAATATGAACTTTTTTTTTTATCATGATTTGCCCTGGGGAATCTTCAGGCAGATAATGTGTGAGATGAGTGTCACACTCATCCAGCAACCTTACCTTTGGGTAGTTGGATGATAGAAGAAGAGCCTGAGTGTCAAATTAGATTTTTATATAGTGAAAGTGGAAAATATCCAGGTAAGACCATTGCAGGGTGGAGAAAAATGTCCATCCAATTTTAAGGTTAATTTTACCCACATTTTCTTTTCTTACATCTTATTTTTAAGTTCTAATTTAGAGTTAACCTTTAACTACACATTGTCATTTTACTTTTTTAGAGCTAAATGATTAAGATTGAATTTAAATATTCAGAAATGTTAAAATTCCTCACTTTGGGTATAAAATGAACATACCTGTTAAAGTCCTTTTACATAAGTATGACTTTCCTATGTTGTGATGCTTTAGTTTTATAAAATAATTGTAATAATAATGATGATGCAGTTAATACTAAGTGATATTTTTCTTTGTGATGTATCACCTTTATTCTAGTTATTTCATAGAGCTTTGGGAATAATATACATGAATGGCTAGGGCAGTTATAATTTTTAAGTAACTTTGACTTTTACTTAAGCTAGTCTTTTAGTCCAGTTTTTTTTTTTTGTACCGGAGATCGAATTCAGGTCCTCGCGCTTGCGCAGCAGGTGGCAGAACAACTGAACTAAATCCCCAGCCCTGTAGTCCAGTTTTTTTTAAAAATGTCATAACCTGTTTTGGTTCTAGCTACCAGTTTTAATTGTTTTCATAGTTAATAGAAAAATGAACATTTCTGATAATTACATGCCTTTTTATAAGCCATAAAGATTCCAACATTAAAAGTTTTAGTGTAGCTTAGAACCATTGTGACTTAAAAATTTTAGAATTTTCAAAGGTCTTTGACTCCCACTTTATCTAATTCAGTAGCTAATAGCTCATTTTTCATTCTTTGTGGCTGGTGGCCCTAGGTTCAAATGTCAGTTTCTTCTATTTATTAGCCGCAAAATTGAGCTGAGACAAATTATTCAGCTTTTTGAGCTCAGTGTTCTCATATGTAAAATGGGAATGGTGGTGCCTATTTCATATGATTGCTGCAAAGCAGTGAGAATGATGGGTGATTTTAAATAGTAATTATGAACCTCTGAGGTTCACGCTCATCTTATCCTCAGAAAGCAATTCCCCAGGGCACAGAGGCAATCCCTGTAGGGGTCAAATGTGCAGACCTTTGATGGCTGCATCACTTGGTGGCTGTACAAGCCTCAGCAGGCTGTTTAACCTGACTTAGCCTCCTCATTATAAAATGGGAAAGAATCTTAGTGCCTACTTTGCAGGATTGTTGTGAGGCTTAAATGAGAGGTTTGTAAAGACTTGTGAAATTTCAGTCACATCCTATCCAGATGGGCAGAAAACGTGTAGCTCTAGTTTTAACTAATGTGATCTTCCTGAGCAAACTTCAGAAGGAAACATTGATTAAATGTCCCAGTTGCTTTAAATTCTACCCTAATGTTTTGATTTTAGATAATGCTCCATCTCCGGGAAAATGGGCTCAGACTTTCAGATTGCTCAATCACCTAGGATTTTTTTTCCAGCTCTTCTCCAGGATGGTGGCTGGGTTGTGTGTGAGAGGAAGGGAGGAGCTTAAGTAACCATTTGGTGGGAGGAAAGAGTCAGGCACAGTGTTTAAGGGCTCCCTTGTCCTCCTGGGTGGTGCTTGGCTACCTGCTATTCTTGATGGATATCTCCACTGGGGTTGCATGGAAGCTGGTGCCTTTGGGTGTGGTGAGGACCTGACAGCTTCCTTGGATTTTGGGGCATCCTTTTCCTTAGCATGTCCCAGGCCCTCTTGAGTCCCTGTCCCTCTTCAGGGATAGAGGCTCTGCTACAGCTCCTTCACATTCCTCACCAAGTTGATGTGCTGGGTTTCAGCTTTCTATTCTTTCCCAGTTTCCTCCCCCACAAACCCTGATTCTCAGTCCTGTTGACAGTTGCCATAAGGAACCAAGAGCGGCTTAGAAAAGCTGCACTTCAAAGCCTCCCTCTGACTGCCTACCTGCAAATATCCTTCATATGGCTACCGTAGTAGGGCCTGTCTTTCTAGCAGCACAGGCTGAAACCCCTCATCCATTTGGCTCCCCTTTATCTAAGTAACTTCATAGGACACACATATCTGACTGCTTCACTCATTCCTTGCTTCTTCTCATCGACCCTAGGATGAGGAAGAGACAATGTTTCCCATAGAAGCTTCCCCCATTCTGTGCCAAATGTGTGGGAGAACTCTTGGGGGCAAGTTCCTGCCCTGTGTGAAAGGTCACAAAAGCGTTTAAACATTCTTTCTCAAGACAACATATTAGTTAGACTTGCATAAGCTGCACTTTGAATATCAGCTTCTGAATGTAACTTCTCCTTCCTTTTTCTGTTCCAAGGTTGTTTTATATTTGAGAAGCAAAGATATAGCACAGCAGTATTACCCACAATATTAATGGAGTTTAATCACATAATCAATATGAGCTTTTACTATTATAATGATTATTGAGGAAATACTAGCACGGGATTGTTGTTATTTAGATTTTTAAAAAATCTTGAATGACTTATAGTTTCAGAAACAAAGATACCAGACAACATTTTACAATATTGAGAGTATTTGCATGTTTGACATCAGATCTACCACTGCAAGGTTCTTGCTTCTCCTCTCTTTCTCCACCTTTCTGGCCACATAGGCCTTTCTGTTCCTGCAACATGAAGTGATTTATCTTTCCTGGGAGATTTTGTAATTGCTCTCCAATCACCTCAAACCCAGTTCCCTATATTCTCTCTTAGTTGGCTCCTTATCTTTAGGACCTCGCTTACATGTTGTCACCTTAATGTCCTGACCACTCTAATGAAAGTAGTCATCTCTACTCCAGTTACTCTCCATATTACATCCTCTTCTTTAGTTCCTTTGGTGCCTGCTGCATTAAAATAGTTTATAGATCTATTGTCTATTTAGCCCACTGGAATACAGTATAAACTTCAGGAAGACAGGTCTGTATCTGTCTTATTCTCTGCTCTACCCACCCCCCCTACCGCCGCAAGCTATCAGAGGGCCTGGAACTACAGAGTTTAATATGTAGTTATTGATCATGAATGAATAAATGTTATCTTGGTTCAGATGAAAAAAATCATTATATTATTAATGTTGGATATGCATGGAGCAAACATACCTTATAGAAAGCACAGAAATAGGTTTATCTGTATTTTTATTATGTACAATATGTGAGAATGAATCTTTCCTATAATTTTATTCTGCATTGGTGGTGGTGATAGGGTACACTAACTATGTGTCCCAAGTAAGATAAGTCTTTTGAAGGAAGACATCATGGCTCATATTTTTCTCACATCTTTTAGGATATTTAGTTGCTCAATAGATACATATCATCAGTGGTTGTTGATTATGGGAATAGGGGGTTGATGAGAGAAAATTACAAGCCATCAACTTCTCTGTGATTAAACTAAGAAGACATTCCAGGGAAGGGAGAGTTCCAGAAATTATTTGATCAACAGAAGACCATGTATTTATATTTTGGGAGAAGGACAATTGTTAATTGTGAGTCTCAGAGACTGTCAGCCATGACTTATGTAGAAATTTCATTTTGAGCAAAGAGTTTTGGGGCTATTCACAGATGAAAACCACTCATTTCAGGGTTGGAGGCTTCACAGGGAAAGATCAGAGGTCTGAATGGAGTGAGAGGATTGTTCCAGAAACTACTGCTGGGTAGCAAATTACCTTGAAATTTAGCAGTGGAGAGCTATCATTTTATATGCCCATGCTGGAGGCTAGGGGGCAGGAAGTCAGTGAGGATGCAGGAGGGATGGGATGTCTCTGCTCCAGCTCTAAAGACCTAAAGCACAGAGGAAATTGGGACTGGGGTCACCCAAAGACTCTTTGACTCACATGTCTGATCACTAGGATGGCTCCATGGGACCTCTCTATGTGGCTTGGCTTCCTCCCACCTTAGTGGTCTCAGGATTGTCTGCGATTGTATGTGGAGTGCAGGGCTTTGAAGATATATATCCTAGCAAAGGAGATGAGTTGCATTGCCTTTCATTACCAACCTCGAACATCATATTACCTCCATTCCATTGTCCTTTCTTGGTTGCAGCAGTCGCAAACCTCACCCAGATTCAAGGAGAGGCAATACAGAGCTTGCTTCTTGATGAGAGGGGTGTCTAAGAAATTTGCAACTATATTTTAAGTTCCTACAAGGCTAGAAGAAGCAAATGGACAGGCAGCTTGAGGCCTTGTACTTTGGAGGAGGAGATAGACCTGTGAATCTGCTCTGGATCCAGGTTGATAGTCACTGTGCTTTTGCTCTGATCTTCCATCTCTTTTGTGGCCAACCTAGAGTTCTTTGAAGTTCTTCTGAGAGAAGAATTTTCTTTCTCAACTCTCATGTGTGCAGGAGTCGAGAGCTGGAATCATCTGCAATCCTCGGTGGCCATAACCAAAGAAGTAGAGGCATTCTCAGGCATACCACAGGTGCTGAGCAGCTCTTCATCATCAGAACTTTCCTAAACATTCTCTTTCCTTTTCTGCCGCCAAACCAAGCTGCTAACGCCTCTCTTTGTCTATGATATCTCTTCTCCTGATCTCTTTATCCCTTACCCTATTTCAATCCCAGCATTTCATTGAGTTTGCTTCTCTTGGTTATCAGAGAGGAAGGCTAATGGTGCTGAATTTGTAATACTGTTTTCAATATTTCACTATTGTGGTATTTAATATTGTGATATATTTCAATATATCACTCTTTTCAATATTGTAATAGTGTTTTCTCTAGGAAGCAAGTCAAACTCCCCAAGCTCACTTTTTTACTGCCTTTTATTTAAACATGTTTATAAGAAATAGAAGGAGTGGGTATTAGCTAATTGTGCCATATAGTCCTATTTTCTCAATAATGCTTATTTTTATTAACACAGCAGATAGAAAATGAAATTAATCTTCATCAAAAAGCCTACTAATATAAAACCGAGATTACTAAGCAAGCAAGAATAAAGAAATACAATTATGGCATTGCTGTTTTTGGAGTTTTACATTAAACTCCTACGCAATAATCAAATGTTGACGTATAATCATAAATTTTGCCTAGAATTTGGGAATATGGCAGCTGTTCTGGGGCACATATATGGGAAAATCATGGCTCAATTAGAATCTGCTGAGGACTATTTATCAATTTGCCATCAGAGTAGACAGTATTAGAAGCCTTGGGGTCTTCCCATTTGTCATTAGAAATGTGACATCTCAAACAGATAAGAGTTATGACTATTATAAATAGTTCATTGAGGGTTTTAATTTTAGATAGAAAAAGCTATTGAAGGAGTTTGGGGTAGCACATATATTTTCCCAGCTCTTCTTTTTCATTTTCATTTTAAAAATTATCCATCCACATAAGAGTCCTATAATTCAGATTCTTAAACACAGTAACTTTAATTTTTAAAAAATTTATCAGTACATGTTTTGTAGGACATAATGTTTACATTCCTCATGGGGAATCAGTGCATGTACACAAGACATCTTAATTCCTTTTTTCATCCCCTGTCCTTTCCCTCTCTCCTCTACTCGTCTCTTGATCCCCATCCCATTTTTTGGACATTTTTCAGGACATAATATTTTCATTCCTTGTGTGGCATTCATACGTGTACATAACACATCTTAATTCTTCATTTTCATTCTTATCCCTTCTCTCCATCCCCTCTCCTTCCATGTCTTGATCTCCTTCCCCTTTGAGAACCATCTACCTCCCTACTTCCTCTTATCTTTTATTTTACTCTTTATTTATACTTTGGATAACTCATATAAGAGAAACCATGTGATATTTAAATTTGTAAGTCTAATTTATTTCACCTAACATTATTGTCTAAGATGCATCCATTTTCCAACAAATGAGTCAAGTTTGTCTTTTAATGGCAGAATAGTAATCCACTGTGTGTTAATACCACACTTTAAAAGTACACTCATCTATTGTTGAACATGTAGGCTGTTTCAAAGAGTTAGCTATTATGAGTTATGCTATTATAAAGATGGGTATGCATGTATCATTGTAATATGAGGTCTTTAACTCTTCCAGGAACATACCTAGAAGGGGAACATCTGGGTCAAATGGAATGTCTAATTTCAATTTTTTAAAGAAATCACTACAGTGACTTCCACAGTGATTGAACTGCATTCCCACCAACAATGTAGGAGGATTCCTTTTTCCCTGAAACCCTGCTAGCATTTGTTATTATTTGACTTCTTGATGATGCTCATTCTTTCTAGGGTAATATGGAATCTCAGTGTCATTTTAATTTGTATTTCTCTAATGGGCAGGGAGATGTTGACCATTTCTTGTATGTACTTATTGGCCATTTGTGGTTCTTCTTCTATGAAGTGTCTATTCATTTTGCTTAGTCACAGAAAAAGAAGATATGCAGAATGAACACTTCTGATCTACTGTGGATGGGCATCCGGAATGGGGTACATTTTGATGAGAGATGCTTTTCAATAATTTGGTGACTGCAGGTAGTAAATTTTACTTTGTTGTTATTTTGATTGAGCGAGAAAAAGCGTTGCTGTTTTTCAATGATGGGAATGGATGTTTTGTCATTAGTTAAGGGTGAAATTTTTTTTAGAAATTAAAAAAAATTCATAATGAGCTATTGCATAGAGAGCCACTAAGAGTCCACCTGTTGAAAAGAATAAGGAGCCTCAGGTGGTGTCACTGGGGCAAGATACAGTAGAAAGTACTTGGACTTTGGAGCTCAATTTGCTTTTGGATCTCTATCTTATTAATTTTCTCTTTATGTTCTTAAGCAAGATACCTAACTTCAATAACCTATAACTATAAATTTTGGACTAATGATCACTACCTAGTAAGAATGTTTTAGAGATTAAGATATTAAAATTTGTATAAAATCTTTAGCAAAGGATCTGCTTAGCAAATCTCAGCAAATATTCCCATCTAAGTGGATGTAGGCCACTATGTCACAAATAATAAGCAATACTTATTCTGTAGTATAAGTACTATAGTATTTTCATGTATCTAAACAATGAGCCATTTGTTGTCTTTTGTGAAGTTTTTCTAATAGTTATAGTGAGATTTCTGACCACCTCTTGACTGGATTTAGTGGTGACCATGTATGTGAAATTGTTTGAGGAATCATTGTCCCTCATAGAGCCCCAAATTCCACCAGTTACAGATTAATTCCTCAGAGTTTTGGAACAAATTTCCAAAATTCACAGTCTTCTATTATGGTGTAATCATGTCTTATAGTCAGGAAGAAGAGGGGGAGTTAGAGAGTGAGGAGAAATAGGTTAGGCCAGAGGTTGCAAATTCTATTCTTATTTCTCTTGGAAAAATTAGATAATCAAGTAACTCATTCTTGCAGCTGCCTAGTTTTGACGGGATGTTAACCTCTCTTATCCTTGGAATGCTTCATGCATTTTCACTGTTTCCCAGGTCTCAACAGTCTCCAAAAACTTATTTGCTCATAGTTTATTAAGGATGAGAGCTGAGAGATGTCAGCCAAGTTTAGTTTACAGAGGATAAATCGCATGTCAAGAGACTTCTATAGCTCTAACATTAATGATCTAGGGCAGCTGGGGTCACCTTTGAACTTGGTTATGTCTCTAGAAGAAGATGGCTTGGAAGATCCAGTCTCTTTACTTTCTCTTACTTTCTGGTTCTCAACAGTAGTCTAAATCCAACTTGAAGGGAGTCAGTATTAATGAGGAAAATAATGTCACAGGCCATCTGGTCTCTTTCCAGCATAGCCTAGGCCCTGTAGCTCAGAAACTATGATATCAAGCTACTGAGCCTTCACTCCATCCTTCGTATGTCAACTTCCCTGTCATCAACTCCCCTAGAACTTTGCTGCCTTATAAGATGGACACCAGCCACATGTGACCAGTCACAGTCATTAAAATTAAATAAAATGAAAAACCCAGTTCTTCACCCCCCACACAACCGCATTTCAAACTTTAGTTACCACATGTGGCTAATGGCTACTAGGGTTGTCAGAGCAGATTAGAAAGAACATTTCCATCATCTCAGAAATGATGTTAGGAGAGTGGTGTTCTGGAAGCTCTATGCCTCTGGAGTTGTAGTCACTGATCTGACCTCAGGGGGTCTTTATAGTCACTTGAACAGAGGCAATGACATCCTAGGGAAAATCCTCTAGTTTTAATTGCACTGAGGTTAACAAACTCATTGTTCTAAATCTAAATAAGAGTTGCTTAACATTCCATTTTGATGATTATTAGCTAGGCAGTCAACATGGTTTTATTAACATCACCCACTCACTATGTACCACTCAAATGAGGAATGAATATGTCTGAGTCTTCAGATAAATGAATAATAGGGCAGAAGAGAGGGAGGAAGGAAAAGTAAAAAAATGTTTAGCTTGGCTGAACTGTAGGAACAAATAAATTTCTCTAGTTTTCTTCTTCCTCTATGGAAAGTTGCAAGCAGTTTAAACAGCATGACTAGTTCATGATTACATTCTCTGCCTTTCTATATTAATGTTGGCACTTATTGCAATATTGCAAACCAAAGAATTATTGAGTTCCAAACTAAACTAAGGTTCTATAAAATGGTTTGTCCTGTCTAAAGGTTTTACTATATGTTAAGCACAGTGCTGACTGTTTCACGTGCCTTTTCTCATATGAGTCTCACAATACTTCTCCAACAAAGTCCAGCTATACACCTTCTAGAGAGAATTTCTGAAAGTAAGTAAGGCACAGGTTTTGGAGGAAAGCAGGGTGGGCTCAAATTCAAGTCCCTGCTACTTACTGACTTCAAGATTATGGGCATCTACTTAACTTCTGTTAGCTCCAGGAGTTATTTGAAAAATGGAGGGCGTGGTATCTGCTTCATATGATTGTTGTGCAGTTTAAGTCAGATAAGGCAAAGTGCATTGCATGGCCCGTAGAATGTGAATAAAGGGGAAAGAAGAATCACTTTGATTCATATAGCACTATACTGTATACATAATGTACCTTTAAAGTTTTTGTTTAACAGATGAATAGATGGGAGGATGGAAGTCAAGCTTTCCTTCATCTGCAGAACATTTCCTGGGAATTTAAATGGAATGATTTGGGGGAGGCACAAAGCCTCAAATAACTTCCTCAAATATCTTCCCACTGGCACTAGATTCTATTTTGAAATTTATTTACTCAGTCTATTCAGCTAAAGGCCCCAGTTGAAAGCAAATATTACTTTAGAGAAGGAATAAACTAACTTATTGTGTGCCATGGCTCCAGTCTGGCTGCTGAGCCTCCCATGTAGGGGAACATTGTGAGTGGAAACAGATCTGAGCTGCAAGCTGAAAGTTCTGTCCTCCATATATGGCTTCTGCTAGCATTGCTTTCCTGGGCCTCTGGGCCTCAGTTTTCCTGCTACTTAAATGAAAGTTTAGACTAGATCTTGTTAAAGGACTTAATCAATAGTTGTAATATTAGGGATACTAGGTAAATTAGTTTTTATGGTGAGGAATGAGGCAGTCCTTGGATTGGAAGGATTCTAAAGGTGACAAAGTGGGGATTATAGCCCCAGGAGGACAAGCAGTGTCTATTCAAAGTGGTCATGGATTGCCTGATTAGGAGGTCATAGGGACATTGCAGGAGCATGAATAGGTTTCAATAATGACAGAATCAGAACTTCCTAATTTTGTTTCAAGCCAGTCTGGTCTATAAACATCACCCTGGAGTTTAACTGGATGGTGAGCAGCATCATATGATCACCTGGAGAAAAACCAGTTGACTGCTTTAAATGTGTTCTTCAACATGGCACCCTTGGGCAGGGAGGGCTTGTGTATAATGTGGAAAATTGCTTTGGACATTCCAAAACATAACTGTCAACTTGATGGTGAAATCTTGGACTGCCAGGAAGCTGTGGCTCTGGAGTGACTGGCCCAGCCCAGAGCATTCAGGAATGCAGCAGCTCTTTGCGGTGTAGGTGTGCCAGGGACCAGGTCTGCAGCCAATAGTTACTGAACATTCCACTGGCAGGGACCACAGTGGATGTTTCACATGCATTAGCTCAGATGAAGCTCAGAGGAGCTCCACAAGGTAGATATCAATGTCCTCACAACACAAATGAGGAAAGAGATTCAGAGAAGAAAGTAGTAGAGCTGAGATTTGAATGTAAGATCTTTGGATACTAAAATTCAGACTTTTTCCAAGTGTGTCACATAAGCTTCAGGATGTTCTGCAGATAATACTCTGTTGTAGTTTAGAGTTCTTTGCCCAGGGGCATTGTGGATAGAATTATTGTTCTCGTATTATTGCTATTTTCAGGGGTTTCTGGAACAAAGAAACAATCATTATCCATGATAAAGGTTCCTGTTATCATTCACTCTGAGAGAATTTAAAGACTATACATTTTTCAACTGTCAGGGTTCCAATTTAAGTTTTTTGTTAGCTCTTTCTTTTGTTTACACTTATATAGAGTTTTGTGTTATTTTCCCCACTTTTGGAAATTCATGTTTAGGTTTTATTGAGACTAATTTTTAGTGTTTTAAAAGATTAATGAAGAAGCTCTCAGCTCTCTAGGTTTTTGATTAAGATGTTCCAAAGAAGAGGACAGAGTGTATCAGTTTATTGGGTGAGACATATCTATCCATAGAGGTGGATGTTTGAGACATATTCTGGAAACCATTTCAGAGTTCTGTAATAAGCAGTACATTAATTGGGGCTGGACAAACTGGAGGGGCCTGGGCAGGGTTAGAGTTTCCTGAGAAGTGCTTGTTAAGATGAAGAATCAGCCAGTGCTCACGTTTAACATGCAGACCCCTGAGATGGGGTCTCATGCTGCAGGGAGCTGTGAATTGACATTGATAAGGATCAATATCACATGATCACCACTGACTGTAAGCCATATCAGGTGTGGAGCCTTTACCTACCTGATGATCTTTCCATGAAAAACGTGTAGACTCTCTCTGCAATTTTAGGAGAAGGGTGGGAAGGTGTACTTGGTCCAAGGATGTGTATTATTCACTCTTTGAAGCTTTAACAATTGGGTAGACTGAAGAAAGGTGTTCTTAAAATGTAGTCTTTTTTTCTTTCATCATTTTTTTGTCTTTTCTTTCTTTTAAACATCCTTATGAAATATGCCATATTGAGTTTATATCATATAAAGTAGAATAATAAAATAAACTCTGTGTGTATTCACTGCTTATCTGAGAAACATGAATCCTTATCCTTATACAGTTTCTTCTCTGAACCATGCCTTGGCATTAATTTTATCATGTCTTTGCTTTTCTTGACAGTTTTACCACATGTGATAGATGGTTTATCACATCTTATCCTCTATTTAAAATATAGTTTTATTTGATAAAGCCCTGTGTATTCCATAGCAGTACCATAATGTAACTCTGTTTACAAAAACTGATTCTATTTTAAAATAGGTCAGAAGGCCTATATCCTTAGCCCATCTTTTTTGATATTTTTCTGATGCATAATTAAATGAAGAAATTTGTGCAATAAGCAACCTTCAACTATCTAATCACCTCATACCATATCATACTCATTTTTAAATCTATAAGTTAATCTGTTTTATAGTAGGATGTTAGGACAAGGGATTTATATATTATTATGTTTACTTGGAGTCTGATAAGAACTTACATTTAAGTATAGTAGAAAATGAATTAAATTTTTTGAACCATAGTCTTTGTTTCCCCAATCCACATTCTTCTGCAATGAGTGAGATTCTGAGTTAGTGGTCATGGAATGATATAGTCACAAAAAATGATGAGAGGGTCTGAGCATCTTTGTGGTTTTCCAGATCCAAAGTTAGGACAAGACTCAGATGCTGATGTGGCTTTAATGACCGCTCCTAATATGGCTTTATGCCATTATGACTGCTTGGATTTAGCACAAGTATGTCCTTTTACATCATACATATCCATTAGGAATCTTCAAGGTGAGCAATTGAAACTTCTCTGGCTGGCTTAAGCATAAAAGTAATTTCCTGACAGTTATCAGGCATCTTCTAGATCACTGAGAATTTTTGGATGCTAGACTTAGAATATGACAGGAACAAAGAAAAGCAGAGCCACTTTTGGAGTCACACCAGAGAATGAGCCTTGTGAGCCATTTCTGCAGCCACCACCGAGGACAGTACACAGGGCTTGGATAGCCATGGCTGGTATTGGCTGCAGATGCTGCTGGCTGGGATCGGCTGCTGCCACTGCAGTCACCATAATGAAGGCTCTCTGTTCCCTGAGTCACTGGCTGTTAATTAGAAGACCTCGGGTGGATGTATCTCATTGCCCACATGTGGACGGAGCATGATCTGTGCCACAATTGCAGGAGGGCTAGAAAAGCAAGGATCTAGCTATTTGAATTGCATTAAAGAAAGTGGTTTCATTTCCCACTAAGACTCATGTGGTGGAAAATTCATCAAATACAGGAAGAGGTTCAGAAATTAGAAGACCACAATTTGACCATAGGTATACAACTCATTTTTTCCCCAAAGGCTTTCTTTTGAACTTTGCATTTTCTTTCTTGCTGACATCTTGTTTTCTGTTAAATCATTTATTAATAATATGCACTTCAAGTAGTAGAAGAACAATAGAGAGATAACCTTCAAAAATTATTTTATATTATAGTTTTCTT
>NW_004624815.1:9575531-9588280 GCF_000247695.1 Heterocephalus glaber
TATTTAAGTGTTTTCTCATTTTGACTGGGGGGGCCGCTGTTGGTGCCCGCAGGGAGTACCTCCTCTGAGCTGGGAGAGGTGGGACAGGGGCCAGGAGCAGTGGTAGGGATGGTGGCCCAAAAGCCCTTTCTTCTGGGCTGGGAGCAGCGGGAGGGATGGTGGCCAGGAAGCCCCTTCCTCTGGACCAGGAGCAGTGGGAGGGATGGTGGCCAGGAAGCCCCTTCCTCTGGACCAGGAGCAGTGGGCGGCGGCTCAGAAGCCCCTACCTCTGGGCCAGGAGTGGCATGACTCAGTACCGTAGTCTGGTGGTCTGGTGTCCTCTGTGTCTTTGTAGTGTGGAACCAGGTGTCTGTACATAGGAACGGGGTGGGGGGAGCTGTTCTGTGCATTGTTGCCGGTGCGTGGGCTGATTCGGCATGTTCAGCATGACTCGTGAAGGTGATAGGGTGTGCCTTCTTGAAGTTTCTGTAAGCAATACCCAGGGCTAATACTGTACCTGATCGCCCCCCCTCATACCACCCCTCAAACTGTGACACTCCCATGGCAAGAATGTGGAAATGGAGTGAACTTACCTTCTGAGAGTCCAACTCTGATAGGCCTGGAATGGATTAGAAGGATGGAAAACTTCACCCTTTTATACTCCATTTGTATAAATTATATAATCTTAGAATTTCCAGGGACATAACATTTCAATTTTGCGATTTATGCCTCCTTGTAATTTAAAGATAGATGAATGCTCAAGAATAAGGAAATAGAGGTGGTAACTACAGGTTCTGAAATCAACCTGTTTGAAAATCTTCCTAAGGCTTTGAGACCTCAGCAAATTTCTTTACTCTCTGGATCTATTACTGATATGAGAAATGACAGTAATCATTCCTATCTCACAAGGTTAAGAGTGTGGACTTGCATGTAAAGTGCACAATGAGTGCTCAATAAATGGTGGCTGTTTCTATTATAGTTCCCAGTATAAGAACAGAAGAAAAGCTGATTTTCTCAAAATAAAAGGAATGACGTTGGAGGACATGTTCAGGTGAAGGCAGTTGACCTGATGGAGAGTGTTGAAGAAGAAACTCCAAGTGGTGGATGTACAGGCATCCAAAATACCCCTCAACAGATGACTGTCTGGTACAGTAACTCTTGAGAACTTGGACAGTCATGAGTCTCATGAGCAAGGCTATTCCTGCTCTTGATGGCAAAAGATCAATCACTCAGGCAGTGCCCACTAATGTCCATACCTTTTAGAAATGGATACCCTTCTACCAAAGTAGAAGTCCACAAATCTGTCAAATTAGCATTAAATTCATAAATATGGCAACCACATTCAGTAGCCTTACTGCAGCTCTGACCACTTTCCTTGACTTGATTCAGACGAAGTGTTGAGTTTGTGGTGACTGGAAGAAGGTATGAAAAAGGCAGTTTAGGACAACTTCCTCAGTGATGAAGAGGCCTCTGGCATTTGAAAATCAGTCCATAAACAAGAGGGCTTCCAAGTTGGGAACTAAAAATTTTCATTGTCTTCAATGTAAAAGCAAAAAAATAGGGTGCTTTTTCCTCCCAAAGGAAAATCATCAGAACTTATTATTTAGCCTGGAAATGACTCCTGGGGTACTGTTTTTTAATCTCATCCTTTTGCAATAGTATGTTGTCTCATAGCTATAAATGTGCTCAACTGGTTTTGCTCTGATGCAAGAGTTTCAAGGTCCAAATTCTCTGCTCATACGATTAGGTAAATTATTACTTATCACATAGTTAAGTTACTTATAAGATATGATTTTATGTGATGGTTTTCCAACATGAAAGCTCAGGCAGAATGGCACATGGAATGGGGTTAAAAATCTATTCTCAGTGATTTTTAAGTATATAATACAGTTGTTATTTTAGGATATCATAGGTTGAGGTATGCTATGGGGTGAGAGAGGTCAAGTACATTTTGTACAATAGATCTCTTAATTTGTTCCTCTTATCTAACTGAAGTTTTGGGTCCTTTAACCAACCTTTCCCCAGTCCTGCCCCCAGGGCTCCCAGACCTTAATTACCCTATACCACGGGTGGCAAATCTATGGCACACATGGTGCAGCCAACTGTTCATTATCATTGAAAGTTCTAAAAAGTTTACCATCATTGCCCTGTTCTCTATACTTAGAGGAGTTTGGACTTTTTTAGATTCCACATATGCATGAGACCACGTGTTATTTGTCTTTCTGTGCCTGGCATATTTCACTCAACATAATGTCTTCCAGTTTCATCCACATTGTTGCAAATGACAGCATTTCATTTTTTGTTAAAGACCGAATACCGTCTCTATGTACTTCTTTTTAAACAATTCATTTACCTATTGACAAACACTTTGGTTGGTTCTATATGTTAGCTATTGTGAAAAAGTCTGTAATGAACATGGGAGGGTGGATATTTCTATGTTATACTAATTCCTTTCCTTTGGATGTATACCCAAAAGTGGGATTGCTAGATCATATGGTAGCTCTATTTTTAATTTTGTGAGGAACCTCCTTACTACTCCATAACATATCCTTGCCAGTACTTGTTATATTTTGTCTTTTTGATAAAGGACAGATGATAATCCAGTGGTTTTAATTTGAAAGGAAATCCACATTTTAAAATATCATGAGTAATAGTAATAAATATGAAATCCCAATAATGTTGACCAGACCATATGAATAATTTCTCCTATTTTTGCTAGTAAATTGGCCAAGGGTCAGAATAAAAGTGGACAGTCTTCCTCTTTGTTTCCTTACCTCCCTACCTAAAAGTCCATGCATTTTTCTGTTTAAGATTCTGAATTTCAAGGTGTGCAAAGGCCTGCTGTAGGTGAATAGAAGCAAGCCTGAGAAAACAATTCTACCACTGTCTAAGACACTGGTAGGAATACCACTCTGTGTCTTCTCAGGTTGGGGGCAAAAATGCCCTTCTGCTTTGAAAAAGTCAAAGATGGAAACAGAAAGAGAGATTCTGGGTCTCCTCAGAATGGGCAGCTCCTGGTCTGAACTACTAGTGTTATAGGGGAAGATCTGACAAGAAAATGAGGAAAGAAAGCACAGAAAACTGTGGCAGAATTTTTTCCCAAATGAGAACTTCTCAGTCTATTTTGCCTTCCTGACCTCATAAAGGAGGATGTGAGAAGACTTCGTTCAGTGTAGACTTCCTTTAGACTCCACCATCTGGAAAAGTGATCTAGAATAAACTCAAACATAACTGGTCTGCTTCTTTGTGTGAAAAGTGAATGTGAAACTTGAGAATATGGTCAAAGGATAAGATTGTTGTTTAATGGAAAACAGAAGAGTATTGTCTTCTGTGGGTGGGTATACCCCTGAATCAAGGCACACCGATTTTTGTGTTCTCAAAGCAGTTTACAAAGCTGTCAGAGGCTTGCTTAGCTGGGCATTAGTAGCTGCTTCTCTTGGTAACTGTTGACTGGGTTTCAACTCTTATTTGTCCCCCTTAGCTGAGTACTTCATTGCAGCAATCAGCCCTACATTTTACATGGTCACACTGATAGTGAAAATGGCAAGCTCTGGGAAGTGTAATGTTGAGGAATTGAGGAGGGGGATCAAACAATTTATGGAATGGGCATCTTAAGGAACGTAGAGTGATGTTGAGGCAGAAGGTGGGAGAGTTGTGAAGGGGTGTTTGGCTTACTATTTTATTCTCCTCTTGACCTTGATACCCTGTATTAATAGGATACTGAGTAGATTATGCACTGTGTTTTACATACACAAGAGAATGGAAAAGAAAAGGCACAGTCTTTGATCTAGAGATGTCTACAGTCTAACTTGGCAATTCCATTTCTCCATCCTTTATGTCCCACTAGTTTCTGCATTTACTTCTCATTCTTCCTCTTTAAATTGAGAAAGTAGAGGCAAAAGCAGACACTGTGATAATGGAATGTTATGTTGTGTTCTTTGATTACACTTCCCTTCTAGAGCCTCAACATTTCACATTGTTATAAATAATGTGCTTTGTAGAAGAACTTCTTAATTTGAAAAGGTTGCAAATGGCTTTTTATCAGGAGGTAAGGACTGCCAGAAAAAAATAGATGTAATTATGAACCATTGTTGTGGAATGGGCCATCTTAAATAATAGAAGTCAAGTTTCCAAAAATTAAAAAAAGACTGCATTTTGAAAAGACCTCGGAATAATCAGCAGTCTTTGGTTGATTGGTTTTCAGTAAATTTTCAGCAAATAAAGGCTCTCAGATTTACACTTGTGCAAACTCAGATGAGGGTTTACTGGGGCCTCATCATCACTTCCTTGCTTAGGCAAGATTTGGTTCAGGCGAATCCCTCAGCCCATGTGCATGAAGATGGAGTATTAGAAAATCTCTTGGGACTGAACTTTCAAAGAGTCGAGGCTCCGGGGTCACTTCAGGTAATAACATTTTAAACAATCCTAGCCTTTGGAGCTGCCCTGAAGGTGACAATGTGAGGGGCTGATATTTCTCTGCAAGAATTCTTGGGGTTAGAATATTGGTTCTGCTTTCAATAAAAGTTTTGCCCCAGAACAAGATGGGCAAAATTCCAAATGAGCAGATATTCCCAGAGATTCATGGACTCTGCCAAAGTGATTGTCACTGCTGGTGTTTAGTCCCTGAAGAAAGATCTTGTACATATGTGAATAGAAAGGATGACTTAAAAATTTGTTCTTTGGTAGTATTAACTTCACTTGTGCTTAGTGGTTACCTAAGTCTGCTAGGGAGAATTTGGGGATCATACATATAAACGGATGTCAGTAAGATAAAATAAAAGTCTAGATGATGAACTGGTCTTTCATGAAATTGCTGAGCATTCTATTTAGCTCTTAAAACTCCAATAAATAAAAGATTTTATTAGTTAAAATTACACATGGATTAAGAAAATTTAGGTAAATCTGTGGATAATTGAAACATAACCCTTTGGGGGAAACATTTAATAAAGCCTCTCTTTCAACATGTGAATTAGTTTCCTAACAGAATTAAATTAATAATTACAATAAATTATTTTTCCCTATATCAGGATCTATGGTACATTGGTTAAAAAAATAGATTAGCCATTCATTACTACCCAGAGCTTATTACTTGCCCTAGCTTTCTTAAAGTTCAGTTAGTACGTAAAGAGCATATAGTTTTAAATGCAATCTCTACAGATTTGGATGAATAAATATATCTATTGCCAGTGGTACAAAATGATTACAAAATGTTTGCCTGACATTGCAGGAGGCACTGGGTTTAATCCCCAGCACTTCCTATATATGATTTGCTTATTGAATCAGAATTTTTTTTGCCAGTAAAATTCATAGCATTAAATTCTCTTTCCCTTTATTTTCTAAATCCAAGAGTTTTAAAAAGTGAAATTCAATGCAATGTGTCTAATTTTTAAAAACTTCAATCGAATTAGTAGTATCTTTTATTTGCAGTAGGCTATTTGCAATATTCTTTTTCATATAGCTTCAAGGTGAAAAAGAAATGATCTTCTACATTTTCTTCTCAAATACTGGATACAAATATATAGTATTCAAAGACTTTCTCAGGCTACAGAACCCTCCCTCCACTCTCAGCAAATAGGACTCAGCTCCTGTTTTCTTCTTAGGAAGTTGTTCCAATGTGATGCGTCTGCACTGTGGAGATTCAAATTGGTTTTTCCTAGAGCCCCAATGAAAGTAGGAGCTGGGATTTGTATAAGCTCTTGATTTATTGGGACATATCTGATGGTTTGTTGTCCGCTGACCCCTGTGATATGAGCCTTCCTTCAGCTGATATCCCTCAGAGGTTTTGTAGTTCTCTTTTCCAGGTCTCAGGAAAATTCTCTCCTGGCTTCAAAGAAGCAATAGTTCCACCTACTTTAGGGAAGGAGTCAGTTAAATATATCAAAGACCTTCACTTCTTTTACTTTAAGAAGTTCAAAATCTTCCCTGTAAGACACTTCTTAAAGGAAGTTTAAAAAAGAAATATTTGATTATGAAGGTGATAACTGAGGGGATATATTGGATGCTGGTGTTTCCCCATTTAAAAAAGAAATCACTTTAAAAAAGAATATTTTAGTGGTTTTCCAGAGACAAAACAAAGGCCAATTTTCCCTTGGAACAAGGAATCTTGAGGTGGGATTAAAAAGAGACTGGAAAAGATAGATGGAGAGAGATTTATAATTTTTTATCAGCAGAATAGGCAAGTTCCCAATGAGCATCTCTAGTTAATCAACTAATGAATCATTGATGTGCTAAGTTATTAATTTAACAAATATCCACTGGGCATTTCTGCCAGAAAAGATTCTAGCACTGGAGTTACAAAGTGAATGAGACACATTTTTTCTCCTTAAGGAATTTATAAGGAAATGTATATGTATATATGTAAAATGAATATATATATCTTCAGCAATACTTTCTCAGACTGTCAAAGGTGAAGATTAGTTGTTTACCAATGTTAGGTTTTTTTGAGAAAAACATATGAAGATACTTCAAATAGGCGAATCAAATTCATGTTTACAAACTGATTTGTCTGTACAATAGTGTCATCAGCAAACCAAGTGATGATCATGCAGTACTAGGACTGTGTGGACATTGTCAATTTCAGTTCTGATTTTTCTAAAAATGGGAAGTGATAATTTATGCTAATTTCTTTTGAGGGCCAATACAATCAAAACTACTGTCAGTACTTATTCAGGGTATCCTTGGTGCTAGAGATCACTATTGTAAAAACAGCTTATAGAACTTTCATAACCATTTCTTCACATTTCATCTGCATTAAAGTCCTGTCAGTAGGGTTTGTTATTTCCACTTTTCTGTTGCGAAGACAAGGTCTCCACTATTGTGATTGCCATAGCCCTCCAGATTATAGGAGCAACAGTTTTAGAGTGTCTTGGGTGGAATGTCTTCTCCCTCTCTGCCCAGGGAGGTCCATGCTATACCTCAAAAAGGGCTAATGAAAGGGCCATATGTAAGGGCTAAATGTAAATCTAGATAAGAAATATCACAGCTATCAAATTGATATCAGAGGCCTTTCACTTTCATAGATATACAGAAAGAGGATGATGTATGCAAAATAATGGCTCTCCCAAAGAGGCCCACGTTTTCATGCCTGACACCTATGACTATGTTAGGTTACAAGATAAAAGAGAATTAAAATTGCAGATACAGTTGATGTTGCCAGTAAGTGTGTTTTAGGTGCTTTCTTGTTGCTGAGACACACTACTTGATGCCCACAGCTTAAAGGAGGAAAGGTATATTTTAGCTCACAGTTTGTAAAGGTATCAGTCCATAGTCCACCAGCTGTTGGCTCCAAGGCAGGGCGGTATGGCAGAGAGGCATGGTAGAGCAGGGTCACTCAGGGCATGGTAGTGGGAAGCAGAGAGAAAGATTGAGGGAGGAATGAGGTCAAGATAGACCCTTCCAGACCAAGCTCCTAGGGACCCACCCATATCCACTGACTTTACTTCATCTACCAATATCTCATTTAGCTATAAAATCATCAGTGGATCAGTGGACTAGTCCTTCAGTTAGTATTGTGTTCCCATGATCCAATCCCCTTCCGAAGGCCACACCTGTAACTATGTGTCTTTGGGGAACATCTACATATAAATCATAACAAGATGTATGAATTTTCTCACTGCTTGGACAAAATAACAGATAGTCACAACTTAGCAGAGAAGAGGTTTATTTTGGCTCACTGTTTCAAAGGTTTCAGTCCTAGTCAACTGGCTCCAATGCATATACATCATGGCAGAGGGGCATGGTAGAGGAAGACTGTTCCCCTCGTGGTGACTGGAAGCAGAGAAACAGTAGAGGAGAGACGAGAGAAAAGAAGGGCCTGAGATAAGAATATATCCTTTCAGTGACCCACCTCCTCCAACCAGGCCCCACTTCCTAATAGCACATTCAGCTAGAAACCTGTTAATGAGACTAGCATCCCCATGATCCAGTCACCTGAGAAAACCTCCACCTCTGAACACATGACACTTTTGGTGTCACGGGTTGGATCAAATACCTGTGCAGAAAGGAGACAACAGCCAGCCTTATGCAAGAGCTTTTCTAGAAGTATATTTGCCATTACATCTGTAGTCAATTGCAACAAGGTACACTTTAGGTAACAGTAAGCAAAATGTCATGTTTTACGTATGTATAATTGAGAGGGTGCTTTCTTATTTCAAGTATATACAATATAAAATCGTATGATTGAAGTTGTTCTTTTTAATACAGTTTCCAGAGTTTCAGGATCACCAAAGTTCAATTATGGGCATTGACCTCAGCTCTGTGATTGGAATCTCTTCCCATCATTTGTTACAAGGTGTAGTTTGGCATAAGCTTAAGGATGGATGAGAGAAAGGACAATGGACTTTCTGTTTTTTAGACTTGTATTTTAGGGTTTTTTTTCTTCTTTTGGTGCCGGGGATCGAACTGGGGTCCTTGCGCTTGCACAGCAGGCGGTGAAACCACTGAGCTAAATCCCTGGCCCTAGACTTGTATTTTATTCCAGGTCTTTCATAGACTTGTTCTTTGACCATGAAAAAAATGTATAAAACCTCTCTGTATTTACATTTCTTGGATAGTAAAATTGTGGATTAAAATCCTGTTCCTTTACTCAAAGGAATGTTGATCTTTAAAAAAAATAAAAAGGAAAAGGAAGTGAACAAGCTTATCCCTAAGAGGTATATTTGGGTGAAGATTTGTTTTGTTAATTGTTAGATGTTGTTGTCTGTTGAAGATTGGGAAGGTAGCCCAGTTATTTAAGGGCAAGATTTTGCCCATAAAACAACCCTGGAACTTGGGCTTCAGGGAAAGACTATCTAGGAGTGTATCAGAGGAAGACAGCTCAGTATAGATGCTCCCATATTACCTTTTCACTTTGTTTTCCTTCATTTTATAGCCAGTTGGAAGGAGCTAGAAGAAACAGTAGCCTGCAAAGATGGGTATCAGTTTGTACCAGGGCAGAACTGCCAGTGAGCACAAGGAATTGGAAGCAATATACACAGACATCTCACAAAATATAAAAGCACATAGACACAGATTCAGCATTGGCGTCACTGGGCTAGAAAGTCTATTTATATTATTTCTTATGAACTCAACAAAACATTTTGAATAGCAAGGACTTGGCTGGCTGCAGTATGTCTGAAAATATGAAATAAAACATAAGCATAAAATACAGACCTGACTTATGAGTAGGGTGTTCCAGATTTCCTTCTTTGCTTTCAGCTGTAATGGATCACCTTTTTACTGTATTTGTAGATTTTTATCATCTCAGATTCAAGGATCTCAGTGTTGGTCAGGGCAAAACCCAAAACACAGGTGCTGGGAGCCCTATCCAGTGTTAAAACATTCAACAAGGAAGGCCACAGTGGTTGTTTGCCTTTTCATTGTGAAACTGTAAGGATAAGGAGGGGCAGGAAAGTAAAAGCAGAAGGCACATCTACATAAACTGAAGACAATTTAGCTTCCAGCAGACATGGTGGCAGTGATCAGTGAATTGCAAAACCTCAAACATTTACCCAACATAAACTGCGTCATAAAATTTCAGATCAAAGATATTTATGATGTATTCAGTTTTCACATTGCTAAGTAAGTAGAATCAATTTTGGCTGAACTAAGTGGCCTTTAGAGTTATAGCTCATTACCTTTTTTTCTCTTCCATCTTCTCATCTCTAAAAAGATCTTTAGAATCTGAATTTAATCATTATTCAGGTTTGGGTACATTTGCATATAAATACATTACTTGTGGTGAATCCAGTCAAAATTGATGAGCAATATCGCCTACCACCCATGCTACATTGAGTTTCTGCCTGTCAGCACTAAAGCTGGCAAGAGTTGCCTTCAGGATAGAAGCAGGTGACCTTGAGTAGCCTAAAGCAGTTCTCAGGAAGAACTGGTTCTTTGTTGGGGTATCTATTTGGGGTCAATGTGAAGGACACTCATTGTCAGGCATCATATGAAAGAGACCTTTCTTGAGTTTAAGAATTTAAAACGTGGTCACAAAGTATCCATGAATGTGTATGTCCAGAAGTTATCCTCAGGGGCTCTCTGACAGAATTTCTTAAGCATCAAATTCCCTTTACCAATAGTGAGGCACATAGCTTATGAAGCTGAAACAAAGTGAACTAAATTGATTTAATGCCCAGATGTAGAGGGAAAAAATCCTAATTGGCATTGTTTTGGAAAAGTATGCATCCAAAAAAAAAAAGAATTACTATTTTATTCAAATGTTTTCCTTTTGGGGAAGCTTTGTTTACCATTGTTATGGTTTATATCTAGATGTCCTCCAAGAGCCTTATGCCCTCATAAGTGGCACTTTTGGAAGGTGATTGGATTATTGGTGCTTCCAGCTGACTTTCTATTGAGAGGTGGGGTCTGATAAGAGGAGGCGGGTCACCAGGGCACTGGGAACATGGCCTGGGAGGGTTTATCTTCTTCCAGGGCTCCTCTTTTGACACTTTGTTTGCCTGCCACCTTGGACTGAAGCCTCTACAACTGTGAGCCAAAATAAATCTCTCCTTCCTTAACCTATGGGTGTTAGGTGTTTTGTCACAGCAATGAGGAAAGTGACTAAGACAACCATATTAATTGCAGACTTATATTCCTTATTTCACAAGACATATACAACTCTTAGGGATTGGGGCATTAGAGTGATAAAATCAAGCACAGTTCCTACTTGTTAGGATTCAAATTCTGGTGCCCTGGTCTATAGCCATGTTGACAGATGACCACTGTACAGTTCGATAGAGGAGATATACAGAAAGGGGAGCAAAGGTACAGCTTTAACTGCTGGCCAATTTGGGTGCCAGGAATTGGGGGAAGGCCTGAGAGAGGAAGAGATTCAGCAGCTCTGTCTGATAAAAAGTTCGGAGCATTCCAGGGAGATGGGAATTGGATTGGGAGATGGGTGGATATTCTGAGAAGAGGGAATAGTGAATACAAAACACAGAGGTGGCAATATCGTTACATTTTGGAAACTATTGGTAGAGGGGTCAAGCTAGACCAGGGAGTCTGAGAAATGACACTGGAGGAGATAGCATGGGTGAGTTTACAGAATATCTCGTGGGGTATGTGAAGCATTGCTGGTGAAAGCCTTAGAATGACTTTGTGGCAGGAACTACCAGTATCCTACTGATATCCTCGCACAGTCCCTGCTTCAGGGCAAGGCACAAGTTACAAGTCTCAACCAGTATACATTTGCAAGGCCACAATGAGGCAGGCATTAATCCCCTGAGAAGCAGTCCTCCAACAATAATGGATAAATATCACAGACTCTTCCCTCTTGGTATGAGACACATCTGTGGCATGTTTTTTTTTGGGGGGGGGGCGTGTACCAGGGATTGAACTTGGGATCTTGCGCTTTCGAGGCAGGTGGCAGAACCACTGAGCTAAATCCCCGGCCCATCTGCGGCATGTTCTTTATAGTCTTCCTGAGATTCTTAGTGCGATTGAGCTCCACTGCTCATGAGAGCTGTTTGGTCATTAACACCCAGTTTCAACTCCCTTGCCCTTGCTGCCATTACTCTATAGTCCCCTACATTTACTTCCTAGGATCACTTCTCAAAAAAACTATTGCACTTAAAGTTTTAGCTCAAGGACACTTCTGGTGAAACCCCACCTAAAACAGTTTTTGACATGAACAGAAATTAGGCAATGATGGTTGACTTTAGATGATTTTCAAGAAAATAAAAGTGACAGGGGAAGATTCAAGGGCAATTTAGAAAGTACAGTTCATAGAAATTGTGACCTAACTGGAAGTATAATGAGAGGGACAGAAGGAGGCTTAGATGATTCAAGATTTGAATTTGTTAAAAAAAACAAAACCAAACAACGAATTTGTTGGTTGGGTGAATCTAATAAGCAGAATAAAATATACAAGAAGAGGAATGGGGTTTTTGGTGAGACACAAAGAATTTGGTTATAGTGGGGGTGAGGTAGTACAATGGGCAATGTGGAGTTTAGAAGAGAGTTTAGAGGAGAGAACTAACTTGGAGACCTCCAGAACTAGTCTGGAGACCCCATTAGGAAGTCAAGGATCAGCCCCTAAGTAGTCATGGATATAATGGGTATGGATATAATATCGAAAGCAGAGTGTGGGAACAGAAAATAGGAGAACCCAGCAAGGATGAAATTCTGGAAGTACAGCCTTTAACAATCAAGGTTATGAGTAGGAAGCTGTTAAAGGGAAGAGTGGTGTGAAAGATCAAATAAGGGCCAAAGAATTGACACTATAGAAGCCACAAGTTAAGAAGTGCCAGGATGCAATAGGTCAAAGGCTTTGGAGAGTCTTGGCAAGGTGAGACAGTGTTATCATTGGATTTGGAAGTTGAGGGGCGGTCACTGGTGAATTTAGGAATGCCACCTCAATTCCATTCAGTTAGAGAAACAGGAGTTTCCCCCCTTAAGAGCTCTGGTTTTGTCACTTGGAAAGTAAGTTAACCAAGAGTTGCTTAGGAAAGGGATTGCTGTAGTGGACAGATCAGAATAATTTCTAATTATAGATAAGCATGATTTAATGCATGCACTGAAGGATGCTGCTCTCTATTTGGATAATTTCTATGAAATTGGATACTTACGAAGCTTCAAGTTTGTTCTACTAATTGGGTACGAATTTCTCTTCTAAGCCAATTGTTATTTATTTCCAAATTGGTCCCTATTTCTGTTTTAATTATCACAGATTTCAAGTTTATGTTTCCTAAAGAATAAGGTTTAATCCATTTGCAGATATTCCTTTGAATTTTGAATAACAATCCTACTTTCTGTATCCCACTTAGTTATTATTTTTTTTTGTTAAATTCTTT